>VDFB02092853.1:0-29171 GCA_007258455.2 Sequoia sempervirens | reverse complement strand
AATTAAATGGCATCCCTATTTCCCAAATATTTTCCCACTTGATGATTATACATTGAAATTATTCCTAAACAAGGAATAATAAAACAAGTACAAGACTCAAGGCCAATGGCCTTCTTGCACCAATCCACTCAAAATCCATGCTAACTTCAAATGCAACCTGCATAATCATGAAGCTTCCAAGCAAATGATTTAAACCAAGAGAACTTATCTGTATGGTTTCATAAGATAATCTATAACATTAATTAAAGTGTTAACTTTTTCAATTAATACCTTCCCATTATCAACCAAACCATTACCTTTCCCAAGCCTCTGTAACCAAACCACCTCTTTAGAGGCATGCTAAACCACCGAGTGTGTTGAATTCACATTCAACCAAGGTGTAGGCTCCTTGGTCTTTTCTATTGAATTTTTTTTTCTTACAAGTAACCATTCCAACAAATGTCTCTTACCATAAGAGAATTTCAGCCTCACCTATTTCTCCAAGTATCCATGGAGGACCCATAACCAACAAAATCCATGCCAACTCCTAAATAATACAATATTCTCTATGAAGTAATCAAACAAATGATTTAATGTACCCACACTTAAGAGAAACACACAAGATCAATGTCAAAGTTCTAATCAAGTGAATCAGGAACATAAACATAGACATCCATGATCTAAATCCATCTCCTCTTAGGAGATCACATGCATCATATCATACTATATATCCTTCTAGTCTTAAGAGAACTCATGTAATATATTAAACTCTAAAATGCATATCAAGAGTAAAACTATGACATCCAGTGAATAAATATACTCTAAAACCAAGAAACCATATCTCTAATCACATGGAGATAACCTTACCAATGATGCATCCACATCATTACCAACAACTCCCATTGAACCATGGTACCGAGTCACACATGTAATCATGACTACCATCCTCTCTATCAAGATCACTCTGAAACATGAAGCAAAGAGTTATCATAAACAATATTAGCTGAAATAACCAATGCATCATTACTATTATCCAAGGACTCCTCTGTAGAAGAATTAGAACTCTCTTTCTTGTTCTTACAATCCTTCTTCACATGTCCTAGTTTCCCACAGTTCCAACACTTTTTACCTACCAGCCCTTCCGACTGACCTTCCCTTCCTTGCTCTGGCCTTTTTTCTTAGGCCAACCTTACAAACAAGGCATCTTGGATTTCCTCCTTAGACTTCCTCCTCATCTCCTCTGATAGGAGAGTAGGAATAATGTTGTCCATCTTTGGATCTATACCATTTCCACTAATTGCAACAATTAGATTTTCCCAAGAATTTGGTAAAGAACAAAGCAATAAAATGCACTTATCCTCATCCTCAAGCTTTACATCTACAGATGCTAACTGACTGAGAATTAAATTGAAAGCATTTAAATTTTGTGCTACTGAATCACCATCTTTCATTTTCAATGAATATAATTGCCTTTTCAAATACAACTTATTGGTGAGACTCTTAGTTTGATAAATATCCCCTATTCTTTTCCATAATTTATATGCACTGGTTTCCATTGAAACATTTAAAAGAACAACATCAGCAAGACATAACCTTATTGTTCCTCTTTCCTTCTTATCTAACTTAGCCCAATCTTCATCTGAAATAGTTGTAGGTGTCTTTGTCTCATTATTAACCACTAACCACTGATCTCTTTCTTCAAGAAGATCTTCCATTTTTAATTTCCACATTTCATAGTTAGAACCATTGAACCTTTCAATTTCTAACCTTGAATTCATTGTAACAAAACTTAATTCCAAAATCAGCAAATAACAAAAATAATAAGAGCTCCCACTAAGCTAAAAAACCTCCAATATTTTAAGAGAAAGGCATCCTAATACTCTACCCAACCTCAGCTTTGATACCAAATGTTGAAAAATTTGAGGTTTTGAAATAATACTCTTTGTAAAACTTTAATATTGCTGATCTAAGGCAAGTCTTTCTTTGTTACATATATTCTTTGTGGGTGATTATCTGATTAACTCATTTTACTATTGTAGGAAATGTAGAGAGAAGGATAGAAGAACTAGACAGATATTAGAAAGATTAACATGCAAGATGCACCGTGGAGAAACTCCTTTGGGGAAAACTCACCAAGAATTCATTCTATTATTCACCCCTCAATTCATAATGCTCCAAATTCTTAAGCTTGAGAATGCTTCTTCTTTGCCTGCAATCTTCTTCACACCTGCAATAACAATTATAAAACTCTTATTCCAACTTGAATTAGATATAGAGATAATATGCAACCTTGTAATCTCCAAATGGTGATAATTACAATGCATAAGCTCAAGCCCTTGAAAAGGTACACCATATTCGTTCAAGTTGAGTTATTCAGTGAAGACTAAAGCTTACAACATGTGATTCATGCATTTGAGTGTCCCAAACTGAAGCTACAACTTCTCCTTCACTTTGGTGATAATTCCAAAGCTCTTCCTCAAAGTTGGCGCCCTTAAGTAAAGCTACTTAATTGAGCCTTTAGAAATATCTTATCATGCATGAGAGGTAATTCCAATAAAGCATCTTGGGCGCCCAAGTTGGCTTCAAGTGCTTTATAGTTAACTGAAACATTTACTCAACACCATTCCCAAAGAATAGTCATCCCTTGTTAACTGGAGGTAGTCCCTGTTATTTGTCATACAACTCAATGTTATTAGCCATGCATTACAAGTTAACTGAAGCTAACTACATGCAACTCAAAATAACCAATTGATGTATGCAAATATGCAATTCTGTATGTAAATCAAGATAAATTCAAACAAATGTTTAACCCAACTGAATCTAACTCAATCAACTAATCCACAAATGAACTAAACTGAACTAAACTGATTCTGAACTGAACTTAACTTAACTTAACTTAACTTAACTGAACTTAACTGATCTGAACTAAATTTAACTGAACTTCAAGCATGCAAACATCAAATCCTAACTTCTAGGATCTTTACATGCATTTAGAACTGTTAACTGTTACTCTATATAGTTAACTAGACACAAGGTGAGTTTCACCTTACCATGTGAGTGTCCCATGTGTCCCTATTATTTAGGAACTCACTATGGATGCCCTCACATGCTTCTTACATTTAGAATTAATTACAAATTTCAATAATCATGATTATTTCATCAAATATTAACTTCATCTTAATCCTTTGTGTTGTTGAAATACATTCCAAGAATCTAGGAGATACATGAAATAAATTAATGTTTAGGATTTGCAATTAAATGGCATCCTATTTCCAACACTCTTCACTTAATTAATTGAGTTAGCCTAGCTAATTTAATTAATTGCATCATTTTTTTCCATTAACCTAATCTATCAAATTGGGTTAATTCACCCCCCTTCATGCTAACATTTCATCTCATTAAATTAATTAAATCAAAACATTCAATTTAATTCCCTATGGCATCTTGTTTAATTAAATAACCCTAAGTTATCTAATTAAATATCATTTCATCCCCCCCATTCATTAAATTATTTAATTTAATGAATATCACTTTAATTCTCTGAATCCCCTAATTGTGTAATTAAACCTTGTTTAATTAATAATTAAACTAATTTTTCTCCAAAGTGGAATATTCCTATGGAATATTCCCTATCCCTTTTTGCACAATTAAAACTTTCTTTTAATTTGAAAAATATCTTTTATACTCACCCAAATGAATATTACAAGGAACATTCCCTCTCTAATCATCTCACCTAGCTTCTTATGCAAGTTTTAACCTTTAATCTTTTGAGAAATTCACCTTTGACCTATGTGTGCAGGTCAAAAGTGTGTTTGTTTGGAACCAATGTGAGCCCTTGATTAACTTTCATCTTGCATTTTCATCCATTGATGAGAATCCATGATCCATGCCACCTATTTCCTCCATCCTTGATCGTTGATTAATCTTTTTTATCTCAACCCTCCATTTCTCATTAGCTCTCCTAAATAGAACACTATTTGGAGACAAATGGATCCATCTTTTTCAAAGCAAACTTATGTTGTTGAATCTGATCCATCTTTTACAAAGAAAACTTAAGTTGTTGAATCCATCATCCATCTTTCAATTTCAAACTTATGTTGTTGAATTCACTTGCACTCACACTCATAATTTACTCACTTTTATCTTTTTTTAGTTCATTTTAGTTGCATAATAGCTTAATACATCTAGTAATGGCTTTCATGCATCCATCTTAGTTTGTATATAAATTAGGGTTTCCATATTTTAGCTTAGAATTAGCTTAGATTAGCTTTTATTTTGCATATTTAGATCAATTTTAGCATAAAATCATGTTAATTTAGCTTGCATCATGTTCAATTTAGCATAAATTAGGTTTTCATCCATTTATCACAATGGTTTCATCAATTCTCTTCCATAGATTTGACTGAAATAGGCTCACTAATCATGAAATTGGGAAAGGATTGTTATTCCGCATCAACACGACACCAATTCCAAAACATGATAAGTTTCAAATGGGTTAGAGTAGGAATTTAACTATTTTCATAGTATGTAACTTTCAGTTGCAATAAATGCTTTGTTTAACTTTCAATTTGAATGATCTTGTTTGTGATTGAGGTTTAGTGGCTAAAATATGCTTCAATTCATCATGGATTGAGTGTAATCAAACCACCCTAACAATCCTTGTCTCACATTTCAATGCTAGAAGGAGGGAAAACCATTAAATTAACCAATTTTTAGATCAAATTTTGTTTGTGTGCCTTTTTGTAGGCTACAACAATGCTCAAATCACAAATAGTGATGCACTTGGAAGAGTGTTGCTATATAGTGATGCTATCTCAATTTGAAACACCGACACCAATTAAACACACTAGTTCTAATTTAAATTTGGAAATGCTAATTTAATATAGAGGTATCAAAAAGTTCAAATAGTGACACTCCCAAGTTCAAACTATGACTCCCACAAATTCCATATCGTAACACTACTGTGTCTAGCGATGCCTACCAAAGTATTGAGGCTATCGTGCTCTTTGCTTTTGCTGCAAAGTGACACCTAATTTAACCAAAGCAACGCTGATAGTTCAAATCGTGATGCTATCATTTTCAACAACTCCTAACGAGGGAAAGAATTTTTACATTCATTTTTTCAATATGTGCTTTAATTTTCTTGATTCGTCGGATCACTGATGCACTTCTAACTGTGTTCTGGTTGTTAGAATAACATGGTTTTACAGGTTGAAAGACATGGAGCTGAAGTGAAGAAATTTTTTATTATCTTGAAATTCTATAATTATAACAAGTTTTTAATGCTTTGGGGCAATTATAACCCAACATTCACAATTTCTTCTTTATGCTTTAGGACCACTAAATTTCCACTAGGTTTTAAAACTTACAATCTTAGGACCAACTAGCTTTCAATTGGTCTTAAAACTCATTTTAAAAGTTGGCTGAAATTGAACCCTCATTTTATCATGTTCTTTTGGGTTTAAAATTGAACAAGAAAACTTCATCTTTTGTTTGGTGTATAAAATGAATTCATCTTAGTTTATGGGTTAAAATTTTAAAAAATTTACTATGTTTTGTGATTTACAACATTTTTATTAGATGTGTATGTAATTCTCTCATGCCACTCAATGATCTTGAGAAACAAAAACATTCTTTAACACTTTGCAAAATAACCTACATCTTTCAATTTGGATTAAAATTGAACCCCTTTGCAAGTGTGAGAAAAAGGCATGGAGTGTGTTCTCTCTTTGTTTATGTGAGCAATGATGATCGAACTACAAATGTACTTCCTTGCTATTTTTCTCCTTTAGAAGGCATACCTCCCTGCTTTGAAAGGAGGTAATGAACCAAACAATAACAAGCTAAATCTAAGCTCTTCCAAACCACTATATAAATTTGTGATTGCAAGGAAATTTTGCAATCAACAAGAAGTGGTACATGATAGGTCTCCCCTAGTATCTTTATCATGTGTAAATCCCTTGTTCTAAGGATTGGGAGACCTCTCAAGGAAGTTTATCATTGTACCCCCTAAACTGGATGCCCTTACTATGAACCATTGTTTAGAAGCCCAATATCCTTAATACTTGTTGGTTCAAGAACAGTGGTTCTAAAGCCACCCCACATTCTTACTAGTCAATTATAGAAATAGAAAAATCCTTTTGATATCCAAATTTTTAGGATTTTGAAATTTGGTTGTCACGAGAAGTGTGTGTCAAGAAAGGGGGAGCCAATGTCGCCAAATCTCTAATTGTTCACATTGTTTAGTTTTTGGAGAAATCCCAAAGGGGAATCAACAAGTATAGCCATTTCTAACCTAGGATTGTAAATGACTGTGAGTCAGCTTGATACATTACTTGAGTCTAAAACATTATAAAACATTCACTATCATCCATAAAATTTCAAACACTTTGGATTAACTAAGGATACCTCTTGAATTATCCTTGATATTAATGCTTTTCCTAAGGGTTTTGATTCTTAGAGATATCTAAATATCTTGACTTAATCCCAATCCACATTTTCCAAAGACAACATAGGCAATTATGCCTCCAACCTCACAATTTTCTCAAAATGGACATTGTGAGAGTTATGATGTTTTTGACATAAACATTTAGTTTTAAAACATAACCAAGACAAGTGTTTGTGGTAAAATAACTTCATTAATCCAAGATTAAATCAATGAACACGCCATATTGATGTATGTTCAAACTTTGACTCCCCCCAAAACAAGCAAATTGAGACAAGAAAAACATTGCAAAACATTGATTCCAAATTCTATTGTCCAAATCATTGAGTTGCATTATCCAAAGTCATTGAGTTTTATTGTCAAAATCATTGGTTCCTATTTCCAAAATCATTTGAGTACTATTTTACCAAAATAATTGAGTTCATAGGGTTTCATCACTTCATAGGTATAGCATGTTTCTCGCTACCTTGGTATTAGAAAAGAAAGGTTCACTCTAGGTCAACATTGATTCAAACATTTCACTCATGCCTCCATCAAATTTCATCCTTCACTTCACCAAAATTTACAAAAAAATTGAATACACCAACACTTTTGGACTTAGGAAATCTAACAAACCAACCCCCAACTTATTTGCTTTGTATGTGAAATGAATCCTTTCAAAATGGAGTAAATTTCATTAGTTATTGTATTTGAACTAGTTTTTCTCTTTGAAGGTTACTTTAGTCTACTCCAAAGATTTCCCAAGCTCATATAAACATCTTATTTTAACATCCAACATCAAACCCAAACTTTAGTCAAAAGTGTTGTTCCAAAATGCAGGTAAAGATCACTTCCTACATCATCCATCTTTTTCATCTCCCATTATCATCATTTCACTAAATGCATTCTAGAACATCCCTTTACCTAAATTTGAGTCAACTAGAGAGTTTAAACATTACAAATCTAAAACATAACTCCCCTATCTTCGTGACCTAGTAAAATCTATGGTAAACAACATGATCAGCAACACAAGAGGATTCTATGGAGAAACCAAAAGTCTCATCTACCATCAACATCCCAATTTGCAAGAATTCAATCTGAGTTTATTCTACCCACCTCTACAACAACCCTCATCTCCATCAAGGTCGTATGAGATAGAAGATGTCATGAACAATCCATTTGAACTTACTAGGGAGGAAATCATGGAACACCAAGCCTTAGAAAACATGGCTCCAATTTCCCCATCTTTTGTTGCACAATCATTGACACAAGGCTTGACTTCATCTATGATTCAACTAACTTCATCCCTTGTGCCAAGTCAACCCTTAACATCTAGTCTTGCAACTAGGCTAGGAAACATCCTTGGTCTCACTTCATGTCTAGGAACAAATACAACTTTGGGTATTCACAAAACAACCATTCCATTAACCTCCAACAACACAAGTTGATACCAAAATTTGGGAAACTACTCCTTACATTCCATGATCCTAATAAAAACCTCATATTTTGAGTTCCACCCATCTTCATCCATCATAAAAACACCTAAGTATAAATTTTAAATGCCATACGTGGTAATGTGAACCAAGTACCTCAAGTAGGAAAACAAGGGAAATTTAACATTCTCACACAAATTCAACCCTTGACAAGTGGTTCCAAAAACCCCATTGAAAAATAAAAACAAGTGGTTACCCAAGCTACTCAAGCCAACCCACCATCTACATCAAACCCATCTATCATCGATCCAAACCAAAACAACACCTTGGTTATGAATCCCATCAACCAAGGTAATACCTTGATCACACCTCAAATACAACAAGGGAACCCTTTCAATTAGTTACAAGGTTTGAATGTGCCACTACCATCACAATACCAAATGCCACCAACATCATCTTTTCCCTTTGTCCCCCATGTCATGCAAAATCAAATGGGACCCTCAAAATTGCATTCCTCCATCTCAATCCACCATCTTGGAAGGAATGTTGAACGAAGGGAGCCCCCAACCTCTCATCAAAAATCCACAACCCATGTAAAGCATAAACATTCAAAACCCATCACAAATATCTTAACAATCAAATGATCCTACATTGCAAGCACATGCCTTAGTTTTACAACAAGCTGTCCAATATCAACAACAATAATAAGTAGCCTTAGTAGCACAACAACAATAGGAAGAGTCCTTAGTAGCACAATAAAAACAACAATCAGCCTTAGTAGCACAACAACAACATCAAGAAGCCTTAGTAGCACAACAATAACACCAAGTAGCCTTAGTAGAAAAACAACAACATCAAGAATCCTTAATAGGGAAACAACAACAAAAAAAAAGCTCATCAAGCAGCCTTAGCAGCACAATAAGTCCAACAACAGCAAGCCCAATAGTAACATTGAGCTTTACTAGCTCAACAATATACCAAACAACAACAACAGAAACAACAAAGTTCTTACTATAATCCTTTGTAGAACATCGTCAATACAAACACATTGGGAACATACACATCTACACCTTAATCACCTTCATAGAATCTCACACTACCATAAACCCTATATAACACTTTATCATATCATAATCTTGCATATAAGCCATCTGCCATCTAACAATATGCCATATATGTTCCTCCACCAAACCCCCAAGATGATCTAGCATCACAACTTAAGGCATTGTCACAAGAAATGTAGGATTTCTAAATGGGAAATATGAAGAAGCCCCACACACAAAAAAAACCTATGACCTTTCCATTTGATCAAAACATCGTAATGGTACCATTCCCTCCTAATTTTGAAATCCCCAAATTTGATAAATACAAAGGGAGATGAAATCCTCTAGACCATGTCAAAGAATTCAATGTCACGTGTATGGAGGTCACCTATAATGAGTCCTATTTGATGTGCCTCTTCCCACAAAGTTTAATAGGTCCTGTCATGGACTGATTTTCTCAATTGCTTTCAGGTATCAAAAATTTCCAAGAAATCATTGATAAATTCATAGATCACTTCTCCTTTAATCTTGACATGGACATGAGCTAAGAAGAGTTGTATACTCTCAAAAAAAACAAAGGAGAAACTTTCACTAATTTCTTACAATGATGGAGACAAAGAGCTAGTAAAAGCAAGTGGCCTCTTCCCAATGAAAAACAAGTGGGCATTATCATAGAAAATCTAGATCCAGATCTAACCTTCCACTTGAAAATGAAGTGCATCACATCTTATGACAAGCTTGTACCTAGAGCCCTAATCTCACAAGGAAACACACAAGTATATAAATACAACTACCCATCCATTAGTTTTAATGACAAGCCCCACTATTGGGCCAAGAACAAGAATGTTACTAGTGATGGTGTTGTTGATGAATAGTTGGTCTTAACTACTCCTAGACAAGAAAACACCCAACCTATGAACCCACAAAAACTATATGTGCAACCACCAAACAATCAACCAATGATCAATGCTATAAACACTCAATGTTCTCCTAAATGACAATTCACTTCCTTAGGGGAATCTATAGAGGATGTAGTGAAGAGGTTGACACAATCTAATCTTATAACACTCCCAAATTTCTCAAACTATCAAGAGCCGCAAGTCAAACCTCGTAGAGCCATAGAGATGATATTTTTTGTGAATTTCACCAATACAAAGGTCATAACACACAAAATTGTTTTAGACTCAAACATCTAATAGAAGATTTTATTGAACAAGGATACATTCATGTTGATCAAAAATATAGGAATGAAAATATGAAAATTTACACAAACCCTATGCCTGGCCATACAAAAGAAAAAGATGTAGGAAAGGAATCAACCTCAAAAAATTTAAATAGTACTCATGATATCATGGTTAGACATATTTATTTATCACAACATGAGGAATCAGACATATGTATCAAAATACTATTTTAAAACAAAGTCCAATTCCATCAATAGTGTTTAACACTATTTTATACCATAATGACATCAAGTGGATATTAGATTGTGATGTCTCCCCCACATATGACTCAATGATTGGGCATGTTGAAGAAATTCCAAATGAGCTAGAAATATCCTTTGTTGCACCCATACCTACCGACTGTTGCAAAGAGTTTTTACCAATGATATATCATCAACCCAAGGATCATGTCAAGAGAAGGCTCTTGAGGATAATAAAAGTTACTCTGAATTGAGTCAGCATCAAGAACCCCTATCCCCAGAGTTTCACCAAGAGCTAAGGGACATCTTCCAAAACATTTTAAAATCCAAATATGTCCCTGATATCAACCCCAAGATGTTTCTTTCTAATAGACATATAGATGTTTTTCATCCAAAACATGAGTCTCCTACTCTTGATATCCCTACACAAGAGCAAGCAACGGTCATGATTCTTTATTCTTACAGTGATTGTGCATCATTGACATCTTTTCAGTAAGCATCAACATCTTTTGAAGTAGTATCAATAGGGAATGATGTCCTAGAACCAGAGAAAAAAATTTATATTCCTAAAAAGCAAGAACCCATAGCAATATCATGTGTTCATGAAAAGTCATATTTAGTGGCTATGGATAACTAGATACATTATTAGGGAAAATGATTATGTATTGATAATACCTTGACAACATTCGGGGAAATATTTTCTACAAAAAACATCAACATATGGGGAATGAAGAATTCTTATGATGAAAATATTGTAAACATGCACTAGAACTAGCTATATCATGAGTTGGCATTCACCCATCATCTCATACAAAAATTGGGACCAACATAAAAGGAAGAATTCCTATCAAATCAAGGAAAAGATCATCTAAGAAGATGAAGTAGTAAAGAAAAAAGGATAAAGTAAATACAAATGGATACCAAAGAAAAATAAAGAAAATCACCCCTCCAAAACTCCATTAATCAAAGAAAATATGGGGAGAAATCAAAAAGGGAAATGCATCCATCTAAAGAGTCCTCAAATAAAAAATCAAGCTTCTCAAGCAAGGAACAAACTATATCTAGTGGTTTGTCCTAATTCGATGAAAACCTCCAATTCCATCCATATTTTCTCATCTTCCACAGTTTGGAGAGTCAAAGGTTCCAAACTATCAACCAATTCATCTCATATTCCTTCATGCATGACACCATACACTCCATTCACAATATACAATTCTCACATTGACAATGTGTTGGAAGCTACCCTTCATCACAAGGATCCTAAAGGCACTTTATCATAATATGCAAAAATAGATAAGGTTAATTTTAGTATCCACAAGGCAGATTAGAGTCCTTCAAAGTTGCATTTTAGTGCTCATATCTTAGCAAAGAAACTTCTTCAAGTAGGATATCGCTAGCACATTATGAAAGTAACCTCTACATCAGTTACACCAGGTGGTTCAACATGAGGATAATATTTCCATAAAATCTTTTAAAAAAATCACAATCCCAAAAAAATGAGAAAAAGGATTGAAAATAATAAAGATAGAAAACATCCTCTAGTGAAAACCACTATGATGGTGCTTTAGGAAAGTAATATGATGAAAACTTGGAAAATAGGTGTCATGGGTAGAATCAAGCGTCTATATGATCCTTCTCAAATAGAAGCATTTAATCCTTGTCATGATCAAATCCAACATTCCCTCCATCCATCCAATCTAGATTTATCAATATATTTCACTTTATCTTGATCCTAACAAAGATTTGGCATATACCTCAACTCTACTCATGGAAAAATTTTGATAGGCTCTTTACCATTTTATATCGTGAAATCCCATAGCCCATATCTAGAATGATAAAACTCTATTAAACTCTTCACATATGCATTTCCTATATTGGTTTGTCCATTGCACTATGAAACATTGCTAAACAATGGGGGCAGGTTATTGCACTCTTCTTTTCGAATAAATTTTGATCCATGTCTTATACCCCATAACGTGACATCGACATCATGATCTATGTATCGTTTTCCTCAAAATATCATCAAAAAATCCAAAAAAAATCATAAAATCTTATCAAAAACACTAAAAACATTCGTAAAACATTCATCAGAAAATACCAAAAACATTTGTAAAATCTTGTATAGCTAAAATCCAAAACATCTAGAAAACATCAAAATCCCTAAAAAGGTCAAAACATTGAAAATCCAAGAAGTGGTACCCTTGTTGAACTACATTTCTGCTAATTTTGAATGTAGGAAAGGCCATCGTTGATGTGCCCCAAAGACACCCTAGTGAATAATGGGGAAAAATGAGGGGGGGATATAAATATATGTCCTTTCTCCACACAATCACTCAATAATGTCCTCAGATTCCTAATTTGATTGAATAACAACCTCACAAGGTGAGTTAATTCACAATTAGGAGGACCTAGGAGGGGGTTCTTTTAACTAAAAGGGGTTCACCACCAAGCAAATGGTTGGAAAAGAAAATGTTGGAAAACACAATGTGATATGCAAAGGAATGCTAAATGACCTAGAATGACAAGATATAATAGAAAATTATTAAATTGAAAGATAGGATGTGTGTACCTAGGAAGCCTGGAGATGTTGTGAAGATTCTAGAAATGCAAAGTTGTCCAAAAATTCCAAGGAGGACAGAGATGCCCAAGATGTTGTATTAGTCTTGATTCTATTTTTTCGGGGAAAATAAGGAGTCTTCGAATGTTAGAACTGGATCTGAAGGAATCTATGAAAAATATAATGCCCAAGGTGGCATATTAGTCCCACTTTGAATTTTTGAAACATTTGAATGTGGTCCTGAGCTCCAAGGTCTATACTTGATTCCTTTTCGATCTCAAGTTCTAAATCATTTGAATATGGATTGTAGATGAGTTTGTGTGAAGATGACAACTTTGAAATGCATCTTTGCAAATTTTACAACCACCAGCTATCATAATAGTGGTTTCATAAATTCCTCGAGAGGAATCTTAATTTTAGCTGAAATCACATATTTTTGAAAAGTAAATATAATGGATTTAAGCCAAAAGTTCCATTTATGATTCCATTGAAGAGGGTTTGATCAACTCACCTTAGATCAAACCCCTTGGATAGAACCTCCATAGTTTTAAACCATACCTATAAATGTGTCCCCTTTACACTCCATCAAAATGCCATAAAAATAACCCTTTGACTAGATTTTGGGGATCAAATTAACTACTAAAATTCTATTTCCTAAACGATTATGGTATTCCTGCACAAGCCATCCAATGAAGTTGTTAATTTTAATATGTTTGTTTTGTTAAATGTATTTGTTTTAAGTTTTATTTAAACATAGAAGCTTTTCACTAAAATGAATCTTTTCTTTGTTTTTCACATGGAAAATAAAGATTATCAAAAAAAAAATTAAAAAAGCATAGAGTGCAATTGCAGATATTGAAGTCCTGACCAGTCAAAAAATTAAATTAAATTTTGACATATACAAAGTGTTATTTACGCTATAATAATCGCATTGTGTCCTAATTGTAATTGCTCTTAATTTGAAACTGATAATAAAAAATATTCAATAAAAGACTATCTTAACCAAGTGGGAAGCTAATTAGATATCAGAGTTACAAATCTAAATTTGAAAGAATAAGAATTTTATCCTTCATGGAAAAAAAGTTATGCATTATACGGTTTGCGTCACCTTTTTAAAATGTTGTTTTCTGAATAAAATCAATTTTCGTGGGAGATGGAAAAGAAGTGAAATTTGATTCCTGTAAATTTTGAAAACATTTTCTTAAGCAATCTACGTACAAAAATTTTGATGAGACTCTAGTTTGCACCATCTTCAAATCACACGCTTTAGCTGCTATAGGTGTCTCAATGTGAAGATTTAGTTAAAATAATAATTCTAAAGGTCTCAGCAGGCTGCAAAATTGAAACCACTATTATGGATTCAACTCTACTCCAAGTGATTCGCTAGTTCCTGCAACCTAGATCTACAAATAAAAAAATATGCACATGGGAAAACTTGTTGTTTGAGTTAGTGAATGGGGCTTTCCTTTGGTCAAAACCCCGTTGGTAACGTTCAAACCTTGAAATTAAATAGAAATAACAGCTGAAATGGTGAATGAATACGGAAGTGCTACAAACACACCAAACCCTTGCAAGGTCTCCAAACTTGTGTGAAATGGCTGTAATGGATATGGATCTTGAACCAAAGATATGGACTTGAATAGATTGCTTGAATCAAAACCCTACATCACAAATGTTAGAACAATAACACACATGATGCAAGAAACTCTTTGATATGATGATTGAATCTTGATTATGGCTCCAAGTGCTTGATATAATGCTCTTAAATGCCTCTAACAAAAGACTTGGATTGTTTATTATATTAAGTAAAAATGAAAACTTGAGAGGAATGAACCTTGTATTTATACTTACTTATGCTTAATATCCCAAAATTACATCACACCAAGCCGATGTATGAATTCATTAAACAAAGGAGGCTAAATCCCACTAGAATTTGAAATTAAATCTTAAAAAAAGGCTCAAGGAGGACTATGATGCTCTAGGTGGAATCTTAGTCCCAAGTCATAAAAATTTGGGGTATAGACACCAAAAAGGGCCCCAATCCAAATATCTTAGAATGAGGGTCTTGAGACCTTTGGGGGACAAAGATGCCCTAGGTGGAATTTTAATCCTGACCCAAACATCAGGAACACTTTGATGAAATCATTCAATTATCGTGTATGCATTGGAGAGTGTCGGGATTATCCAAAAAAATATAATTCATAAGGCTTGTAAATGTAAAATAGGATAAATTAAGCCATAAAGAAGTTAAAATAAAGAAAGGAGGGCCCAAACAAGTGTGAAATTGCAAGGGTATGCATTTTACTACACTACATTTAGCCCCCACTTTATTGAGAGGATGAACTTGCTTCAAACTCACACTAAAGTATCCAACCACTCAATCAAGAGGGGTTCCAATGTATACATGCTAGTAAGATAGGACGACAATAATGAAGAGGATGGCCAAGCCCCTAGGATCAAGATCATATGGAAAACCAACATAGGCACAAAAGAACATGCTTGCAGATGATATATGAAGCCATAATCAGATGGAAAACATACACCATAAAAGAGAAGAAAAAGAAAACAGAACAAGGAAAAAGGAGAACCGTAACAGATCAAGCTTCAATTGGTCATCCAACATGGTGGACCAGGTCTAGGTTGAAAGAGGTTTACAAGTGGAATGCATTGTCCACTATAAACAAACACACACTTACAAGGGCTAGAAGTGTGAAGCTAAGTGTTTACTAGGTGATTCCAGAGGACCCTTTTCATGCATTCAAATCCATACCTCCAAGGACTTTAATAAGGTACAAAAAATGAATGCTTACAAGGGTTATTGCGAAAGATAGGTGTCCACTAGGTGAGACCTGTGGGGACCATATTAACCGAGCACTCCATGAATTTAATAAGGTACAAAACATGCCTTCACAAGGGCTATTGAAGCTTAGGTGTCCAATTAGGTGACTTCTGTAGACCCTCATATTAAAGCCATACCTACAATTTAATAAGGTACAAAATGCAACAATAAAGAGAAATGTCTAAAGGCTGCTTAGTTCATGTGGGAGGTTCATCCAGGAACATCCTTCCTATTGTTCCAAATAGAGGCACCAATCAAAGAATAAAAAGATTCACTAATTTCATGTAGATGCATTAATGACTCACTACTCATGGAATATAATATACAAATAAATGCTCTTGAAGGACACTACTCCTAATGTCACCAAAAAGAGGAAAACCCTTTACATGAAACAAGAAAATTGCATCAAGGAACACAAACTTTAAAGAAATTGCTAACACCATGCTATGAGCAATTACTTTAAATTAGCCAAAAATGAAAAAGGAAAAGAGGGTTGCCCCCCAAAACACATAAGGGATTTATAGATTTAGGTTTAGTATCTATCTTTGCTACAATGATATCAAAGAGCTCAAAATTTTCATCATTCCCTAGATATACATAGAACTAAAAGAATGACACAAAGAGAGCAAAAGAAAAGAAAATCCTTTTGGGTCAACATGGAAGAGACATAGGGTATCTCAATTCCTTGCATCGTCCCTAAAAGGAAAATGCAAGAAAAATGAAAAATCAAAGGTGAGAGAAGAAAAAAATAATCTTGTGGGTCAACATGAAGGAGACACGAATGTCTCGATGCTTTGTGTCATCCCCAAAAGGAAAACATAAGACAAAAGGAAAATGAAAGGTAAAGATAAAATATTAATGAAAAGGAAAAAGTTTACGACATATAGAAGAATGAAGATATAGATAGATGAATTCACATAGAGAGAGAAACATCAAACAAAAAATTCATGGGGGGTCACATTACATATATGCAATCAAAAGTGAAGAAAAAAAAAGGAAAGCAAAAGAAAATAGAAAGATAAAAGAGCAGTAAAGAACATGCAATTCAACCATCTAGTAGGTCATCCACATCCCAGTCTTGTTTAGTATATGTAGAATGTGGATCACTAGTGGGAGGGACAACATCAAGTATTGTACTAGGAGAATCCACAAGTTCAAAACATGGTGAATCGCTTAGTTTAGGATGATCATCATGGTTGTTATTGTTTAAACTCATGGATGAGGAAAATAAAAAATTTAACTCAATATGTACTTCCTCATCGATTTTAGTTGTTTCCTCATCATCATCCATGTTAACCACAATAGGATGATGAATGATAATATCCATAGAAGATGTTGGTCCTTGTTTTGTTGGAGACATGACTTCTATTTATTCTAGCAATAGAGGAGGGTCATCATTTATTGATTCTAATAAGTTTGGATTTTTATTTTAAATGTTGTTCTCGCCATTCATCTTTCAAGTGCATAGCATGACATCTACACCTACACTCTCTAGAATTTTTGTTCCTTTTATTATGGTTTTCAAGTTGCATTTATGTAGAAGTGGGTTTGTCAACCATAGGTTCCTTTTCTTCTTGAGAGGGAAGAACGAAAGAAACCATGGAAGGTTTTTCAACCACCTTCTCTTTGGATTTATAAATTTTCTTAGGATGCAGGTTACAAAGTATCTAGTTTTCTCTAGGTCTTTTATAGGAAATAAGCAAGGTATTTTACATGGATGGGTCTTGGTTTATTGGAGGTGTTTTAGGTTCAACACTATTTTCTTTAGGTGGTGGAGGTTCAAGCATGGGCAAAGGAAAGTTCTCAAGGGATGGCCTAGCTATTCATTTTTCTTTGAAATTTTGGTAGGATAGAAAAAGGAACTCTTCATAGGGTCTTATAGGTTCCATAGGCTTAGGCCAAAAATAATCTAAGGAAAAGTTTCCATGAGAAGATGGAAGCCTAAAGCCACTATGGTTTATAGTAAATATTTCATTACTCATTGGAAACTTTAAGCACTTATAGAAAACGGATGGGACCACATTCATGGAGCAAATCCATTTGTAGCCTAACTTCACACAAAATTGGTTCGAATTAGATATAATAGAGAATGATACATTTGATTTCTTAGGTCCTACTTGTAAAGGGAATGTGATCAAGCCCATTGTAGCACGAGCAAAAAAATAATGCATTTTGATCCATGATTTTGGTTTATCATATCTATCTTGAGTGAGCTCATGCACATATAAGAGTTCTTTTGTGATCACATTCTCTCCATGGACATGATCAATTAAAATCCCAGGAGTGGGTTTGTTATTTATTTTTCTAGCTATGTAAAGAGGACTATTAGGTGCACGTGGAATTGTTTCTTCTAGGAAGAAAGTGATTTTAGTGGGCATTATGGTTTGTTGTTTAAGAGGCTCATTGTCAATCTCTCTTATCATTGTATTAGTAGGACTTTGCTCATTAGTATCCATAAGAATCTTCTTATCATCATCCTTAGGATTTTGTTCATGATTACTTGTATTCTCATCATTTGTGTCAACATTCATCACATCAGGCTTAGTTTCACTAGCCTTGACAAATGAAATATTATGGTTAGGCATGGGATTGGTAAAGATTTGCAATTATTGGTTGGGAGGAGCTACAAAATTATTTCCTTTTTCATTCACATCTCTAATTAGGATATGATTGGAATAAATGAGGTCTTGCACAATATGTTTAAGATGCTTGTAATGTTATGTATCATGTCCTTTTTGTTGCTGATAAGCACAATAGGCATTGTGTTGAAAACTCAGAGGTAATGGATTAATAGGGTCAAGGGGTCAAACGGGAGGTAAGGTAAGCATGTTTTTGTTTAAGAGATAGGTCATAATGTTGTGAAGTGTGTTTGGTAAGGGTGTAAATTTCCTTTTTGGATCCCCAATTATATAGGGATTACTCTTCTTTATAGTGGCTACTTGGGTATTGTTGATGCCAAAAATTGGCAAGGTAACAACCCTTAATGGGAAACTCAGTTTACGGGGGACCAATTGTGTTAAACTAAGTGACCTTTGGATTTTTAAAGAAGTTGGCTTCTTCTATAATTGGGATTTAGAAAGGGAAAAGGAAGAAGATATAAAAATAAAAGATCTAACTAAGGTTATGCGCTAAGATTTAGATGTGAAGCATGATAAATATATCTTTTGGATACAATTTTAGGGCCCATTCAAAAATATGCTATGTACTAGAATGATAGAAATTAAATATTGAAGCCTTAAAAATTCATTCAATGACATAAAATAACTTTCACACACATTCACTAAAAAGAGGAGTCAATGACATGATCTAAATTATCAAAATTGCATTAAAATCATAGAAGTTTTGAAAATGAACCATTCAAAACAATAATGGCACAGTATAAAGTTTATCAAATAGCTTGAGAGAAATAGAAAGGCCAAACAATGGCATAGTTTGTGAGTCTTTTTTCAATAATCTAAAATAGTAAAAAAGGCTTGGTTTCTTTCTAAAATCTCTTTTTTTCCTACAATTCTAGAACCCCTTTTATGAAGGAGGAGGCAACATTTATAGTGAGCATTCCCACCACTTGGTGAGCAGTCATTGAAAATATTTGGTATCTTGAGCAATGATGTAGCAGGAATGATTCCCCTCAGCCATTGTAATAGAAAATATTTAGGCCATAGCATGTGGTCGCTTCCCATCTAGGTACATCCCCTTTGAATGATAGCAGTGGTCCTAGCATAATCCTATGTAGAAAAGTGTCATGACCTAGTGAGGCATTTAGAACATGTGGCAACAAATTGCAACTCATAGTTCACTCTTGGCTTCCCTTTCATAAAATATCTTCTAAAGAGATGTGTGGCAGGAGTAGCCCATGGTTCATCCCTTCCCTTCTTCAATGAAGGTTTGTGCTAGGAAGACATGTGGGAGCATTCCTTCTATCGGTGCTAGTTGTTGGGTCCGCCAAAGTGTATACAATCAAAGGCTATGTGGTGCATCGACAAGGTCTAACTCAAAATTGAAGGGAAGCAACCTTTAAGTGTGTGTGGCGATGACATGTGGAAGCATGGTGGGGGCCATTTGAAAAGTGAAGGGAAGAATCCCTTTGGAGAGTGCTAAGCAGACATGTGGTGGAGGCTAGTGGTCATTTATCAAAAGGGTTCAATGATGTTTTGAGGCATGGGTTGGGACTTAGCAAAAAATAAAACTCAAAAGGAGGTCGATAAATTTTATATTCACAGCTTTTTGCAACTACTAGCGACATTTCTCCTGAGGAATGAGGAACCCAAAATTTCTCTAGTTTTCAAACCAAATTCCACCACTATTGGGCAATGACGTTAGAGATTAGAAAGAGCAACTTGTAGAGGCAACCGGTCAGCCTCAGATGGTCTCAATATATATTGTAGATTCTCTTGTGCTTCACTTAGATCAAGCATTTCTTTGTAAGGCAGCATCACAGGTAAACTGACCCTAGACTTAAATTGGAAGGGTAGCCACACAACTAGATTAGTGATCCCTTCAATATTTGTCATGGTGGGAGGTTGGTTGAAGCTCTGGAAAGTAGTTGTGTCTTGTTGCTTCTCTTCAATATTTTTCGCCACTTGCTCTACTGAGGTCACTGATTCATCTGCAAGGAACAAGGAAGGGAGCCCCATTTCAGTTAGCTAGGAGAAACTTTCCTACATGCTATCCATAGTCTGGCCCAATGTAGTTGCACATGCATTAGAACGAAGGATGGCTAAGTGGAAATGGATGAATTTATTCACTGTTATGGCAGCAACCTTCTGATCCTTGATCCCTACCATTGCTAGTTCTTCATTTGATACCATGTATAGCTTATTTAGTAGTCTTCTTGCCTCAGTAACTCTTTCTATGATCAATTACAGTAACTACTCAATGGATCCATGGACCTCCCGGCTCAATATTTTTTCCTTTGACATGAATTGGAGTGTTGGTTTTAGCATTTTCAGGGAAAAAGTACTTTTGACCTTTTACCAAGATGAAACAGAGAAGGCTACTGAAAGTTATTAGAATGAGTGGGTCTCGACCTGGGTGGAAGGGCCGGAGAGCACCCTTTGAAAAGGAAACCTCCAAGATCATCTGGAGCCAACATCTTGTGTCAGTTCTACAATCCTCTTATTTGTAGATGCTTATTATTATTGGACATAACTTGATTCTTTAGACAAATTCTCCTCATCCTAGTTGTGGTTTGCCAACTCTATTTCAAGAGAAGACTTCACCTCTTGAAGCTCTTTTCCCATTTGGTCCTTTCTGCCCTCAAAGTTTGTATCCTTCTCTTGTAATTTTTGCTCATGTTGAGCTCATTGATGTTCAAGCTCTTCATTGTTTGCTTCATCTCCTACTTGTATTGGACATGTTGACATTCAAATTCCTCACTCTTTTGTTGCAGATTCTAGTCCACCAGGGTTAATTGGTTCTAATATTCTTTGGTCCTTTTCTACAGCTTGTTGACTAGGGTGGGATCAGTAGATTGGGACTTCGCAAGCTCCTCTTGGAGTTTTTTCTATTCTAGCTAAATTTCCTACACTTTCTCAACAAGCAATTAACATCTACTTCTAGTCATTTCTCCCTCGTCTGCAAGAAATCAACCCTTTCCTTTATAAGCTTCAGTTGCTCCTTTTTCTTTAGCTAGTAGTTGGACCAAAGGAAGTCAATCATCACCACTCGTTGCATTTCCTCCATGAGCTCTACCTTGTCATGTGGTTGGGTTGCATTTAAATCAAGTTCGACAACATACATGTTGTAATCATCCATCAACATCTCCCCTTGTGGTTTATCAACGTTCAGGTACATGGTTGTGAAGTTCAACATTCCCTGAGCCTCATTGTAAACTATATATACTTTTGGCTCCATCGACTTCTTGTCATCCTTAGCCTTTCCCTTTTGAACTATGAGAAATTGTGCTTGTTTAGTATTCTCACCTTGTGCTATGAATTTTCCTTACAATTGAACTCAAGCACCTGTGAATGGTGCATCGGGAGGTAGGGAAAAAGGGAATGTAAGTGTAGCAGGCTTGAGTATTTTCCTCTTCGAGAGAGTGATAGTCTTTGGAGAGAAATGAGGAACTTACCAAAGTTTGGTTTTCAAACTAGCGAGAGGGATCATTAGTTGATGAAATGATGGGGTAGTCATTATAAAGTATGTTTGCTAGGATAAGTGGGTTGGACCTGAGACAATAGTAGCAATAGGGGTAACAATGGCGGTTGAGCTTACAGAAAGAGAGGTGATGAGAGATTGGGTAGTGGCAGTTGGTGCAAGGGTTCACAAAGGAATCAAGATAAATGGCACTATATGGGAAAATGAGGAGAAATCTTCTGCTACCATTGCGACAAACGTGAAAAAGGAAGGGCCAATAGTTGTAGTGAGGAGCACCACAGATCTATAGCAGAGGATACTAAAGATTGAGAAGTAAGAAAAGGAGCGAACATTACCTATTCACTGGATGATGGTAGTTCTTGGCTTTTTGTTGGCTCCTTACTTTCCTCGAGCTCTTGGCTCGTTGTGAGCACCTAGCTCTTGGCAGGTTCCAATGAACCTTCTCATATAATAGTTTTCATGTGTTTTCATTTAGTAGGTAGGGATTCCTCCATATCTACAGTCTCTGACTATTGCTACTAGGACACTCTTGTTGTTTTTGAGCCCCAGGTGAGCATCCGCGAGGCTCTCAATATATTCATTCACACATTCAAAGTGACATAGGTAGGCGGCCCTGTGGAATTTCTCCTTAGCTGAGCGGAGGATGTCTATGTATTGGATTCCTATTTCGCCTATTTTTTGTGCTCCTCATCAAAGTCATTTCCCCTGCTAGTGCTTGGGTCTAAATCCAGATGCTCATCATCCCACACTTCATCAAATTTTTCATCAAATTTCATGCTTCCATATGGGGCATCAAGTTGTTTTGTCTCTTAGCGATACACCCAGAAGGATCTGATTCTTTTCACACTCCTTTTCTTTACTTTTTGAAAAGGGTGGCTCCCATTCTATGATTCTCATCGTACTCTAATACAAAAAGTAGAACTTATTCCATGGCTTCCTATTTTCATTTGTAGAAATGTGAATCAATTCAACCAATAATTCGTGCTCATCCTCCAACAAGTTACACCTCTTCTCCCAATAAGGTCGAGAACTATGAGTTACTCTGATATGCTCATATGGTAAGTCATTGAAAGGGTTGTACTTCCATTTGTCATAGATCATTACTAACCCTAAATGAACCAGCTTATCTTGCAATAGCTGGTGTGTCTCCTTTTTCTTCATGGCCACTATTTTGAAGCTTATCGAACAAGTGAAAAATTCGTTCTTCTTGGGTTTTCTTCCGTAGAAGGTAACATCAATAATTGATGCCTATCAGAATATTTTGAGGGCTAGAAATTGATTTGTTACACATGCCAGAAGGAAAAATGGTTCCTCGATGAAGCCTCACATCTGAATGAATGTGAAATATGCTCCAAAAAACTAGTCACATCTAGGAGTGAAGTTCTATATATGCCCTGTCTGCTGCTTAGTGAGTCGGTTAATACCATCCTCCTTGCAAATATTGCAAAATCAGAGTCAAGAAATAATCTGAAAATGCATAATAGTCGTAAGGAGAAGAGAGGAGAGGAGTCCAGACAAAAACTAGCTTCCTTCTACCCTTCTCATAAAAAATATCCAACTTCACATCCCTATTGAAGAAATCAGGGTTTTGGTGTAAAAACAAATGGGCAAGAAACAAAGGAAACTTGAATTTCCATTGATTTTGGTAATCCTTTATTTGCCTTATCATCTCCTCAATGAGGAATTCTACAAAATCATACCAAAAGAAAGAGTTTTGCTTGCAAAATTGAAATCTCGGGCCCAACTAAAAAAAGTGCACCTCTTTCTCAATGTCCAGACCACAAAAAAATGCCAACATTGAGAAGGCCTCTTGGAGGTCTATGTTGAAAGCACCATGTTGCATCGAGATCTTTGGTGGCTTTTGGTGTTCTACCTCAATCCTTTTGGTTTATTTGTTATAAAAGTCCAGAGCCTTTTGCATTCCCTTCCATATGTTTTCCCCCTTTATAGGAGTGAATGTCTCTATGTCTTCCTTTTGGTAGCTCTGGTTAGGGATGCACAACATATTCTAGATGGCTCCTGGGCTGATACTAACCCTCAATGTCTAGCCCTCGATAGTGTTGGTGTTTGAGTTGAAATGTTTGATGGCCACATCAACTAATTCTGGATAATAGTGCATAGATGGGACCAAATATTGTGGGAGCCCACTAAGCCATATCCTCTGTGTTGTTGATGGTGAGACTTTGGTGTGTATTTTCATTCTTTCCTAGGCCACCTCCCTCAAAGACTTAGTGCTTTTTGCAAGATTGGGATCATGAATATTGTCCCAATCCTCTTTGATTAGGGCCTAGTTTCTGTGGTTTTTGGACTTTTCCAGTTCCTATGTGTTCATCCACTTTGGCTTGTCTAGTATACTAGGTGTAGCATAAGAAATGTTGTAAAAGACATATATGGCTAGTGTTGCTCGCATAGCCTTAAATAACCTTGGCATTGCCTCTCCCTATGCCTCTTTTCACCATTCTTTCTTTGCTTGAAGCTTCTACTTAGTCTTGAAATCTCTGCAATTTTACCTTAGCTCTAGTCGTGCTCAAAACTTCTTTTTCTCTAGGTAGCATATTTGAAAAAACCTTTTAAGTCCTTAAACACTTCACATGCAACACTTAGCTATTTTTTCTCAGGGTGGTAAATGAGAGTTGACTTTTTTCTATTTAATTTGGCATGTACCGCCAACCTTTTTGGCTTGTGTGAAATGAATTACTTACCATTTTGAAGTGACGAGAATTCATAATTACAGTTGGTAACTCTGTTGTATAGTAAAATTTTCTTGGAACTTGAGCCAATGATTTTCTAGAAGCTTAAGCATTCATATGCATTGGCAATTAATATCCCAAAAGGAATTATTAAGCCAAAGACGCGATCAGTGTTTGAAAAGATATGAGCTCTACCTTGGAGTTTGCAAAACACCTGGAGAATGACACCTCAACATCTGGCCATGCATAATACCATTGGGTCCTACCACCGGCTTAGGCTACTTAATTAGCCCTCATTAGTTTTGCACGTAGCAAGCCGTACTCAATAAATAGAACTGGGTGGGAAATTCGATCAATCCTTGGCATGACTTTTAAGTTGGTACTTGATTAGCATCATGTTTATGGTAAGAAAATTACCACACATTTCCTCATTTTTTCTATAAATATGTACTTAGGTAGTAGAAAAATCACACTTAGCGTTTGAACATAATTTGGCAGTAGGTAATTGGCTTAGCATTTAGCGTTAGCAGTTGCGTAGTATTTTCATAGGCTAGACTTAGCAAATTTGCACAGGTAGTTGCAGAGTGCTTGCCAACATGAATACCCCAATTAGGGTAGTTTCCCATAAATCCCAGATGGTATTTTTAGGTGATATTTCAACTAGGTTCCTAAAAAGGATGACCAAGAATAAGCACTCACTAGCTATTATAGCCATGAAATGGGTTCTAGGGCATGATTGCCTTGAATACAAAGATAAATATAGAGTTAACACTGATCTCTGCTCTCATTTTGTCACCTCTATGCTTGATATTGCAATTCTCAAGCCATTGGTTCTATGTCTAGTGAAAAAAATCTTTCCAAAGAAGTACCTAAATGGCCTTGGAGAGGTAGTGGTGAACATTGCATTCATTGGAGGCATTCCAACTACAAGTGACCATAGGAGATTCATTGAAGAGGATGCGGTTGTATCGTGGTTGTTGTTCCTAAGTGGCTTTTTCCTTCAGTCGTAGAATGAGCACCGTCAAAGTGTCACTCGTTCCTGTCACTTCCTCTTTTGCATATACAACGTGGTGCCATTCTATGACATCGATTGGAACACGGACTTCAGAAAACTGGTGTTCCCTCTTCCCTATGCCATTTCCCTCGTGAATGATGTTGTTGTTGCTGGTGTTGCCCTTGCTGACAAAGAAATTGTGGACATTGTTATTGATGCTTCCATTGTTTCCGCTCATGTCGTGGATTGAATACCTCTCTATTTTTTTGCTTTTTACTTTTAAGAACTCATACCAGTCAGTCCATTTTTTGTGTATATATGCCTAGAAAAAAAAAATTATCGTAGAATATATGAAAAGAAATTATAATAGAGTTATATAATTTTAGAAGCATGGCCCTTGAGCCATTTTGGAAATGTAAATACTAAAGCATATATACATAATGAAAATACAACTTTACATAATCATCTCATTTCATTTGCTTCTAGATTCTACAATGTAGGTTATCCTTTCTTTTCCAGCATATATATGTTCATTTCAATTATGCATGTGGGTGTTTGATTTTTTCTATCCTTTGAGCTGCAAATTTATTTTCCCTACTCTTTCAATAATGGGTTTCTTATTTTTCACTTCAAACCATAGAATAAATAAAAGGACAGGCCAACAAAAATAAAAGGGAAAGAAAGAAAAGAGCACTATAAACATGTTTACATTGGTAGGATAAGTAAACTTAATTAAATAATTTAAGGTGAATTTTGTTGATCGGAATTCCTAGCACCTCTTTTTCCATGTTTTCTAACTCAAATACATTATGTTCTTTGCATTGAATTATTTTGAACGGGCCTTCCCAAAGGCTATCAAATTTCCCATGCTGACTTACCTTCACAGCCCTTTCATTAAACTTTAGCACTAAGTCTCAAAATTTTAGGCCTTGGTCAGATGTTCTTTTATCAAACCACTACTTAACCACCTCTTGGCAATTAGTCATGGCTATTAGGAACTTTTCCCTCTTTTCTTACACTTCCTGCAACTCAGCTAGCCAGACCTCCATGATGCCATTTTACAAATTACAACGTTGAAATCTCCATGGAGAGGCAATAGCACCTCTTTTACATATACTAGCTCATATGACAAAGTCTTGAGGACTTTCCTAGGAGTTATGTGGTCCATCCAAAGCATTGTTCAAAGGTTTTTCTGCCATTCCTTTTGGTGCTCCAACCCAATCCTTTTGAGGATTTTGACCTAATTCTTGTTCATCAACTCGGTCAGGCCATTCCCCTGTACGTAGTAGTTTGATGATTTTTTTAGGAATATACCATGCCCAAGCACAAATTGACATACATTAGAGCCTAAGAAGGCCTTGGAATTGTCTGAAATGATGGTTTTGGGTGGGTTGAATCTTGTCACCAATTCCTCAAGGAAGTCCACTATCTTTGCCTATGTCACATTCTTTAGTGGCACTGCTTCGGTCCACCTAGTGAAGTAGTTCATGGCCATTACAATCCAATTGTGTATGACACTAGAAATGGGATTGATCATCCCAATGAAGTTAAGACCCCATTGTGCAAATGGCTTATCGGCCGCTATTGGATTGAGAGGCATTGCAGAATTTTTTTTTCTTCCTGTGAAGAAGTGGCATTCCTTGTAAGCTTTTACGAAGGATTAGGAGTCATTGAATAGCTTCGGCTAGAAGTACCCTATGCACATTATTTTTATGGCAGTGGTCTTAGCAGAGAAGTGTCCACCCTCGACGTTGTTGTGGAAAGTGGCAAGGATTCTCTTTGCTTGTTCTGTGGTGGCACACCGCAATAGGACGTCTTTGAAGTTCCTTTTGAAAAAGACACCTCGATGAGTGCATATTCATTGTTTTGTAGTCACTAAATCTTTTTTTCTAAGAATGAAGGCTTGGCAGATATTTTCCTATGTGCATAAATCTTACCTTGTCCACCAGCCAATAGCCTTTAGACTCTGACTCGTTTGTTAGAACTAGCTCCGATTGTTCTTCTTCAGTGGCCATTTCTTAATTGTGCACCAGATATTTGCACAGTCCTCTTCCTCGTACAATCTTGGTAGGTGATGAGCCTAGTTTTTGGTCCAATTTTGGGTAGAATATATAGTTTATTTGTTGGTAGTTGTCATGGACTTTGATGATTAAGTTTTGATATTTTCATAATGTTTTGTCAAACCATTGACATTGGGCTTAATCCTATTTTTGCAAGTTTTAATGACGTTGGCATATTATGTGGATTATCTATATTGATTTTGCATGTGGTTAATGAATTTTCTTTATGGTAGTTATAGATGTGCAATTATTATGTGTACTAACATTACCATGCAAATACAATTTGAGGATAGTAAGTTGAGAAAGATAACTTCCAGCTAGTCATGCAAAGGAATCGTTCAAAGGGTCAAATGGAGGATGACAACAGGAGATTCCCCATGATAGTTGAATGTAACCACCTTGTATTGGTCTTTAATGATGATTGAGAAAGTGTGGGTGTTACTGTAGTGCTGAATCTATGTTTGGACATGCATGTCTGACCAGATTCCTTGTAGGTGTAATTTCCCTTCTATTCTTTTCTAGGTTCTCCCTAAATGGCATCCTCTTAGTTAGTGAGAGTTGACCGCCTTGTTTAGCTAGTACTATAAATAAGGATCAAATCCTTCTCCTTTGGAGGTTGATGTTGTTATTGTTGTGTGATCTAATGATGTACTAAGCATTATTCATTTTCAATATAGTCATGCTACTATTTTGTATTCACATTTTCCAATGAATAAAATGGTGTTCTTTGTTCAAGCATTTGATTTCATATTAGTTTTAGAGGATACTCATCCAAGGGGGCCCACTTGGTGAGTAATCCATCCCTTAGAATAGTTTAGTTAGTTATTATCTCCTATTCAGTACCAGTTAAAAGTATGGCACTGACTATTCTTGTAGCCACTGGAATTCCATTTTGTGACTGTTCCTATAACCAAAGCAAACAAAGTAGTTTCATTTTGTTCACTTAGCTCTTCATTCCTGTCATGCATTTCATCTTAGTATAGTTGTTGGTTGATGTTCGGAATTTGTTCCATTCCTTTCCAAGAAATTTACTTTTAGTATTGTGTTTTTCTTAGTTGTAGAATGAAGATGGCTAATTTGAGTTCCTAGTGCACATACTATGCTGACCCATTTCAAGTTCACATCCCTGGGTTGACAAGTTAAATGCACCTTCATGATGATTAAGATAGTTGTTCAGGTTAGATGTCCAATCTCTGAATCACGGTTGTAAAGGCTTAGTTATTGAATCATTGTAGGAGGCCAACATTTTGGCATCGTTGTTGAGGATGGTGTCAGTTCAGGGGTTCTTTGAGTCATTGATATTTTTCCCCGTATAACATTTTTTGAGTTTGTTCTAGAATACCCCCAATTTAGGCACACGATCCACTATTCTTTTTCCAATTTTTTGTGAGTTGGTTGGATGATGAGTTGGATACCTCACATGCATAGAGCAAGGAGAAGAGATGCTCATGGGAGATTCCTTCCTAATAACCTTGATCCATTCTAGCTAGTAGAGTTTCCAAATCTACCGAGAAATGAAGAAGAAGAACCATTTCCTTTTGCTGATGCATTTCCTAATTTGAACAATTCTGAAGCTTCCATTGAAGATCAAAATCAGATTGACAACCCCTTTTCTCTAGAAATCCATCAAGAA
>VDFB02092852.1:0-36785 GCA_007258455.2 Sequoia sempervirens | reverse complement strand
TGCTTCATTAAGCACAAGACAATATCTCAGAACCTTCTAGATACATCTGTAGCAAAAACAATAGACTTCAATCAATGAATTCCTTCCACAAGATAGTTTGGGCTATGCAAACTCATACAAGAATACTGAAACATGGCTTCCTTATTTCCAAACTCTAAACCTATTTTCCAAAGCATAGGAAATACCTTCACAAGACATATCCCAGATCCACACAATCTGAAACAAAACAATGGAGGATTGCGGAGTAGAAACATTTCTCCTAGTCCATTGAAGATCAAAACTTTCCAGATTGTCCACCTAATGGTGAACAAAAATTCCATGTACCATCTCACAAGAAGCTAAAAATCAACATATGTTACCATGAGATTACCATTAAAAAACCTTTAGATCTACACTAGCATAGGATCAACATAGGAGAAACATGGAGCACATTCTAGAGCATGTTTTGAATATAATCAACACTCTAACTTCCCTTCTTTATTTAATTTTCTCAAAAGAACTTGGAAACTCACCAATACTACAGAATTACATCATATAGATAGCTCCATGTACTCACTACATCTCAGAAGTATCTCATCTATACATGTACAGACATCAACATGTTTAATTGTGTTGAAATCAATGACAACATCAATGACAACACCATGAAACTAGCTCACATTTGCAATAATCTCCCCCTTTGTCATTGATGGAAACACATAACCTATTCTCCCCCTTTGACATCAATGGAAAAGAACAATGATTTTGATTACTCCCCCTTAGAAGTACACACATACTACCAAAATGAAACCACTTCTACTCCCCCTGTGGAGTAGACCCAACAATCAGTCCAGATAAATGAACAATCTGTGAATTCACTGGACTGATGCACCTTCATGTGCACCTAGTTAGGAGAGCCAACAACCCCCAACATCTTCGTAAGATGGTCAAAAGCATCCTTTGGAAGAGCCTTGGTAAATATGTCTACAATTTGTTCCTTTGTAGTCACATACTCGAATCTTTCTTCATTCTCTAGCACTTTTTCTCCCAAGAAATGGTATTTGATAGATATATGCTTCATTCTTGAATGCATAACCGAGTTCTTTGAAATATTTATTGCACTTGTATTTTCGTAGAAGATAGAGATAGGTTCATCACATACTACACCAATATCTTTCAGAGTTTGCTTCATCCACAAAACTTGTGTGCAGAAGGATGCTACAATAATATACTCTTCCTCTATAGTAGATAGAGAAATTGAGTCTTGCTTCTTACTCAACCATGAAACCAATCTCCCACCAAGAACAAAATCACCACCACTAGTACTCTTCTATTCATCTACACATCCAACCCAATCAACATATGCATAAGTACTCAAGGTAAAGTCATTACTCTTAGGATACCATAGTCCATAATCTAGTGTACCTTTTAGGTATCTAAATATCCTTTTTACAGCCATAAGATGTACTTCTCTAAGATCTTCTTGAGATCTAGCAACTAAACACACTACATGGGTAACATCTGGTTTGGTAGCAGTGAGATACAACAATCCACCAATCATGGATTTGTATTTTCTCTAATCAGTCTTAGTAGATTCATCATCCTTGCTCAACTTACATCTAGTTACCATAGGAGTACAAGCGATTCTAGAATCTTTCATCCCAAAAAATTTTAACAACTCTTTTACATACTTAGATTATGAAATGAATATCCCTTTATCGATTTGATTCACTTGTAGACCAAGGAAGAAATTCAATTCACCAATCATAGACATCTCAAATTCTTTATACATTTCTTCAGCAAAACTTTTACACATGCCATCATTTCCACCAAAAATGATATCATCAACATAAACAACTACAATCAACATCTTATTACCTTTCACTTTGAAGTAAGGATTATTGTCAGTAGAACCTTTGTTGAATCCTTGCTTTGTCAGATATCTGTCCAATCTTGCATACCAAGCTCTGGGAGATTTCTTCAGTCCATACAATGCTTTCTTCAATTTACAAACCATATCTAGTTTGTTAGATAATTGAAACCCTTGTGGTTGCTCTATTAGCTCCCAAAAATGCAAGTTTGAACCACAAGAGGTTGCCAAGCTCTCACAACGTTATAGGGCAACAGACAAGGCCAAATGATTTGAACCTTCTTCTGTTTAGGTGCTGCTAGACCTAGGCGGGTATACCTATTTGAATAAAGTAGAATTAACCTCTGTTCATTTCCTAATCCAATTTACCCACACTGGCAAATGGGAGTGGATAAATGAGTTTTATTTTGGTATAAAATGTATAAGCAATATCAAGGCAAAAATCTAATGTGTTCATATGTAAAAATGAATGAAATTAAACAGTGGAATGGTAGAGACTAGTGCCTTATTGGGTATATGGAGTCAAATGAAAATATGAAATGAGTAACTTCTTTCTGCCAGAAACTCAAATTGTTTGACATATAGGTTTATGTTTATAACTAGTATAAACATGCATGAATGTGATTACCAAGATCTTCATAATGATCCAAATGAGATTCCCTAATTACTATGATTGAGTAAAAGGATTTAATCTCTCCTTGATATATCAGTTTAAATAATTAGAAAACATCAACCTTAGAGACAACTTCAGCAATACTTTCAATTAACACAACAAACAATTGATACCAAAAAAATGTCACCACATCAAATGAATTCAATTAAAATCTCCATTGTTTCAAACATGCATCATAGTCTCAAAATTGTAAATATTTTGTATCCTACTATATTTTTTACTCACTATCTGCTTTTCTCTCCCTCTCCTTTTCACAATTGAAAATGAACATTTATACATCAGTATTTGAAAGGACGTGTCATTTCATATTCAAATCTCAGTGATCTATTGTATTCGGGCTTTAACTAACATCCATTAGACACCCGCAAAGACATCATGTAGTTTCGTTGATGCCTTGAGTCTCTTCGACTACCACATATTGTATATCGCTTTGATGTCCTGCAGTCCCATTGATATTTATCCTTTCATCATGAGTGTATCATTGAGACTCTCACCGATGAAAACTATCGCTGTGACTTAGGGGGTCAGAAAAATGTTCCACAACTTACATTGTGTCTTGTCGAGACATCTCCTTCAGTTCATTTTTTTATCGCTAGGACTTAACAATTTTCCTACTAGTGGAAAAATACCCGGTGTGACCTTCTGTATCTCTCCCTGCTGAAGCCAGTCTCACCGAATCCATTATGTCCAAATATATTGCCAAGTCCTAATGTAATCTTGTCAGTGTGACATAGGGGGTCAGTGGGACTCCTTGAATTCACCCCGATGACAATGATGAAACCCACCTTTGCTTTATCGGTAAGACCAAGTGAGTACTCCAGGAAATTACACTGACGGCTCTTGTCTCAACGACATGTCACTTTTTTGTTTCATCGATAAGACACATATATGCTTGCTATGACTCACCCCAAGAACTGTTGTCTCACTAATAGGACCCTATTTGTCACTGAGACTGTGCATTACGTCTTGTTGATATCAATCCTCAGATGAAAACTTATCGGTATGACATACCTGATCTCCTACTGATAGACTGCAAAAAGACATACATTAGTATAAAATGCTTTAAGGATTGGTGAGACCTGCATCATGTTACACCGATATGGTTTATACATTCGAATGCTTAAGGCCAGGTGTATTTCATTAGACCAAACGATGAAAACCAACTAATGCATGGGAAAAATGTTATGCAAAGAGGATTCTTATGCTTATGGTATGGGAATTTTGGGAACTAATTGGTATATGCATCCATGAAAATTTTCAAAATTTTATAGTTCTAACATGCTCCATGTACACTTCTTCCTCCAACCCACCATTCAAAAAAGATGACTTAACATCCATCTGATATACCTCAAAATCTTTGTTAGAAGAGAATTCCAAAAGCATTGTGATAGCTTCCATTCTAGTCATAGGAGCAAAAGTTTCTTCAAAATCTATACCTTCAACTTGTGAATATCCTTTGTACACCAGTCTTTCCTTATTCCTTACTACTTCACCATATTTATTCAATTTTTTTTAGAAAACCCATTTAGAGCCAATCACATTTTTGTTCTCAAGTCTAGGGACTATTTCCCATGTCTAATTATTTTCTATATGTTGCAATTCCTCTTTCATAGCTCTCATCCAACTTTCATCTTCACATGCTTCTTTTACAAATTTAGGTTCTATTTTAGAAAGTAAACACAAATTTACCTTAGCTGCAACTTTGCTTCTTGTCTTTACTCCTTCACTCTTGTATCCAATTATCTAATCTTGTGGATGATTCTTCTATCCATATTTAGGAGTCCTAGCAGCAGGTTCTAGTTCATCCTCTTCTTCTCCTTCCACCTGTTCCTCTTCTTCTTTCTCTTCTTTTTCTTCTGTCTCATTATTTTCTTCAAGGTATATGTCTAGGGATAGGATCATGAGGCTCAACTACACTTATCTCAATAGGTCTGCATATGTCTTCATCAACTTTCACATTAGCACTTTCATTAGCGGGTTCAACCATCTAACAAGTCAACCGCCTCCCAATCTTGTTCAGTGTAATGCGAAGGTGGTTGACTATCCCAAGGAGGAATCACAAGTGCTGAACTAGGGGTTGTATCAAGTTCTTCACTTGGTGGAAAGGATTTATCAGTTAAGCTCATTGTGGATGATAATAAAGAGTTCAAATCATTGTGTACTTCTTTGTCTATTTTGGAAATCGTCGATTCATCATCGTCATCATCAATATTAATAACGACAGGAGGACAAAGGGTGATTTCTAAGGATGGATGTATCAAGAGTGTTGTTTGTTGGATGGGTTCAATTTCTTGTGATTACTAGGTAGAGCTATCATGTGGCAGGTCAGGAGAGGGAAGGTAGTCATCTATTACTTCTGTCAAGGGTGGAGGTTGATTTTCTTTATCATTTTCCGTACAAGATTGATGAGCAAGGAAACGACCACGATGCCTACATTCCTGAGCATCATGGTTTCATTTAATTCTTTTTTAGTTTTTTTGAGGTGTAAGAGCAGATTGAGTCATCATAGGGTCTTCTTCTTCTTAAGGGGGAAGATCAGGAGAAACCGAAGAGGATGGGTCAACCACTTTCTCTTTTTCTTTATATACATGTTTGGTTCTAGAAGGCTGAGTAGGGTTTGTGTCAGGTTCCCTTGTTCATTTAAATGATGGTGGGGAAGGGTCTAGAGGGATTTGTTTAGAAGTTTTGGTGGTTTTTTCAATATTAGGTTTAGGTGTAATCATGGTTTCATCTAGGATAAGATAGGTGGAGGTGGATGGAGATGTGTTACAAAGAGATAATTCAATGATCTTTTGGGCTTTAAACTTTTGATGAGAAATGTAAAAGAAGTCATTTTGAGGAGTGATGGGTTCCATGGGTGTAGGAAAAAAGGCTTCTAATGAAAATTTACCTTTGGAAGATAAAGGATTAAATCCACTATGGTGTACAGTTACTACCTCATTCCCATGTGGAAACTTTAAGCACTTATGAACAACTAATGGGACCACTTTCATTGAGCAAAGGAAAGGAAGGCCTAGCTATAAATGAAATTGGTCAGATTGTGGAATAATAGAAACTGTTACATCCAAAGTCTTAGTTTCTATTTTCAAAGGTAGCATGATCAATCCAATCGTAGGGCATGCAAAACCATGACTTTTTTTAATCAATGCAGTCATTTTATTATAGTCATCTTGATATCGATCATGTAATACTAGAAATTGTTCTATGATCACATTCTTACCACAAGTTGGATCTATTAATATCCCAGTAGTAGGTTTATTAGAGATTCTACTAGCTATGTAGAGAGGAACATCAAGAAGCTTTTCTAGTATGTCCTTAGCAGAAAAAGTAATATCATGAGATTTAGTGGTTTGGCCCTTGCAAGGGATAACGTCTATCATAGAAACAAGTTTATCCATAGGACTAGCTTGTATAACAATAGGAGGTGTATCAGGTTTTTTGTTGTGTGTATCAACACTCATTACATCAAGGTTTGAAGGTTCACTAGCCTTAAAAAATGAGGTAGTGTGTTTAGGCATAGTGTTGGTGAAAATTTGTAAATTTTGGTTAGTAGGTGCGAAAAACTTATTGCCTTGATCATTAAAACCCATAATGGTCAATTCACCTAAATCAATGATGTCTTGAACTAAATGTTTAACATGCTTGCAATGTTTGGTGCCATGGCCATTTTGACGATGAAAATGGCAATAAGCGTTAGGTTTGAAGGTAGGTGGTAAGGGTTGATTAGGATCAAGTGGTCAAATAGGTGGTAAGGTAAGCATGCATTTTTTTATTAATTAGTTCATTGTATGGTGGAGGGTGTTAGGTAAAGGGGTGAACTATCTATTTAGATCACCATAATGGTAAGGCATAGTTGTCTTAGAAGTGACCATTGAATTTTGAACTTGTGGTGTTGGTTGCAATTGGGGTGAAGGAGATGGATTAAAATGTAAAAAGCCTCGATTAGGTTTACAAAAAAATTTTGTGTTGTGTTGGTTTTGATTGTTATGGTCAGCTTTTTCAACTCAGCTAGAAGTGTATTTTGACTCACGACTTGAAATCAAATTTTGATAATCACATAAGATTGTACACAAATGCATGAATGAAGCAAATTTCATCATGATAAGTTTATCTTGAAGGTTAGTACGTAGATTCTCAATAAACATCTTCTGCAGATGTGCATCTGGAATTTTGACATCAACTCAAAAGTGTATAAGAATTGGTAATAGGAGATGAAATCTGCCACTTTTTCATTGGTCTTTTGTCTACATCACATAAGGTTAGCCATTGTCCTTTTAGATGTCATGTGCACTTGAAAGTGATGAATGAAAGCTTTCATCAATTCATTAAATGAACGAATGGAATGATTGGGAAAGTTGGAAAACCATTCTAAAGTGGTGTCTTTTACGAGCCTTGGAAAAAGTTTTGCTAAAAGTTTATTGTCAAGGAAAAAATCACAACACAACATGGTAAAAGCATTGACATGGTTGATAGGGTCTCCTTTTCCTCCGTATTTCTCAAACCTCGACATTTTTGTCCCTTGTGGCATTGGGGTACATAAGATTTCTAACAGTAAGGGGCTGCTACAGAAAAGATATGTGGGCATAATGGTTTGACCTTGACTAATGGTGGCAAGTTTGTGTTTCATGGATGAAATAGTGTTAAGGAGTTGGGTAATAAAAGGATCAGGATAATTGGGTTGAGGTGGAAGGGAAAATGGTGATGGAGTATAGGTGATGTTAGGGGAGGTGAAAGGAATTCTAAGGGGTGTGAAAGTCATGGAAGGAGCTTGTGATGCCACAAAAGAAGTAGGAATGCTAGTGGAAATTGGGAAAGAAGTATCTATTTAATTAGGATGTTGCATAGTTGTATAGACTTGCAGATTGGTGTAAGTTGGTATGGAAGCTATAGTTGAAGGGGAGGAACATGGGATGCCCCTTGGCTTACAAGAATATTTGTGGATTGAGTATTGGAAGAGGCATGCTTATTGTAAATCTCAGCAATTTTTTTTAGCACTTACAAGCCATCATCACTCTCTATTAAGCAATGAAGGTTCTCAATAGTAGGTATAGTAGTGGTAGACATGTTTTTAAGTGACAAATCTTTTTGTAAATGTGCAAATTCCTCATGAATATTAATTACCTTTTCTTGTGGGAGGGATTTTTTTTAATTGTCAAAAAGCATAGCATGGAAAGGTGAAGGCATGGAAGTGGTATTTTCAAGGCCTAATACACCATTGTCCATATGAGGAGTAGGCGCTTGTGAGATCCCAAGGTCCACAATGAAAGTGTTCTTGTGGGATGCCATGAGTCTAGAACTTCTTCTCACTAGAGTATTATCAATGAGGCAAAAAGTATTATCAATGAGGCACCAAACACTCATGCAAGTATCATAAATGAAGGGTGGATGGAAATTCTCACTAATCTAAAAATTTGAAATGCTAAGAATAGAAAATTTGCTAACTATAACATAGATTCAAATATAGAAAATAGAAATGCAAGAAAATACTAGAAAAAGCATAGAACTATTGTTTAAAATGTGTAGAGGGACTAATTCACCCTAGGTGGTGAATGAGTCCTAGGATGCAAGTTTTTTGTGTTTTTCAAAATTTTAAGGATGATTTAAATGTTCTATAGAATGCAAGTACATATGCAGAATAAAGAGTTTCACTTTTTTCAATGAAATGGAATGAAAAAATGAAAAGTAAATGAATATTTCACTAATTCAAAATGGAAGGTCCTAGAATGCAAGAGAAAATAAATTCCCTAATTGAATTGTGATGCAAATGCAAAGTAGGATGGAAGATATGAATATTAGGGTTTTTCACCTAAAAGGAGAGATATTAGTTCCAAAAATGCTTATGTAACACTCAAATTAGGATGTATGGAATGTGGTATGATGTAAATGATCTTGAATAAATGCAATTGACTAATTAAGATGATCTAAAATTAATGCAAAAGTGCAATTTAAGCTATGTTTGAAAACACATTATGATATGCAAACAACTATGAAAATGAAGAAACTATGCATAATAGAAGGTACAGGGGTAAATTTGAGTGCACCTAGATGAAATACGAGTTTTCTAGAGTATCTAGAATTATGATGAATTTTACTAATTTTTCACAGCCAGAGTCATTCACCTAAGGTAGTGAATCGATCCTCCAACTGGTGAAAACATGTCGGGAACCGATTTTTGACAGTTGGGATCCAAAATCAAACAAAATACAGATTTTCAAATTTCAAGTGGGACTCATTCGCCAAGGGTGGCCAATCAGTCCTCCCCAAGATTTCTAGAAAATCAAGAGATAACTCTGCAGCACCAAATTTGGAGATGTTTGAATGTTAGGCTGTTGAGGACAATTCTATAGGAAACAAACAGAAAATACTCAAAATTCTTGAAAGAATGATAGGTTGACTCGAAGAGACTATTTGACTTAATTTCCACATTTCAACACATTTACACCTATTAAATTTGCAAAACAAAGGATGCAAATACACATGCAAAAGGGAAAAAATGTTGGAGGGTTAGTAAATAGGGGTTTTCCTTGGTCAAACCCGACTTTGGTAATCAAACCCAATAGAAATGAATGAAATGAAAAGGAAATCATAAATGAACAACATGAAAGTGTTACCAACTTACCAAGATCCTTGTCTATGTGAGTCTGAAATAGTGTCAATGGCTGCTCCAAAATTCTTGAAAAGTGCTTGAGTTGATGATGTAGAATGCTTGAGATTGCTTGAATGCATAAATGTATGGGTGGATGAGTGAATCTTGAAGAATGGGCATTAAAAAGAGTTGAAAGTCACTTATTTATACAATTCTTGTGCCTTACTATCTGTTCATACCTCATCATAGGACGACATGAAGTGAATTTGAATAAAATCCCAAAAGGAAATTTGAAATATTTTGAATTTTGGGCGAAGGGGGACTCATTCGCCACCCATGGAAAATGGGTCCCACCTAGGACCTAAAACCATGCATGAGGAAAAATGTTGTGTTTAATGTTGTTTGTTAGGATAAAATCCAAAAATAAACTTAATATAAGCATATGAGGGCATAAAGGGACAAAATAAAGCATGAGAAGGGTGTAAATAGTGAATATTTGCCTAGAAAAGCATGAAATATTGCTATAAGAGTTTACAACACTTTAAAACAAGACTTGTTGATGAGTAAAATGGTAGTTTTTAGGTGAATTGCATTAAATGGAGTCTAGAAGAATGTAGAAATGACTTGTAAACAACACTTCACAACACCTTGACAAGATGTCGTTCTTTGAGTTTTAGTACCTAAATAACCATGTTCAAGCCATGATACATCATAGAATTAAAGCAACATAGTTCCAACACCATGAAGCAAGACCTAAAAGGCCATGAAAATGATAAGGGACCATTTTTGTATGACACAGTTTCCTCTCTGATTCAATAAATCAAATTTATTTAATTAAGTCCCAATGTTCTCTCTTTGATTAAATAAATCAACTTTATTTAATTAAGTCCTAATGTTCTCTCTTTGATTAAATAAATTAATTTTATTTCATTAAATTAATAATGTTCTTTATCCTCTCATTTGATTGAAATAAATCCAAATATTTAAATTAAATGCCACAATCAACTAAGTTCAATCTAAGTTAATTAAACATAAATTAATTAACTCATAACACTAATCCTCCATTCCTCTAGCTTTTGCAAGTTGCACATGTAAATCAATTTATTTGATATACTAATTCCCCTATTTTCATTCAAATGTGGCATATTCTTGGAATATTCCACTTATTTGAATTCTCCCTCCCAAAGGACTTTTGTCTTCCAACTTGGCATTAAAAGGCTCTTCCATTTCCTCTCCTTGAGCGAATGTGGCATTAATTCCTCTTACATGCCCTATTGCACAAGTCACTTCTTCAAATTAAAATTTCACCTACATCCATTTAACATGCACATTGTTTAAAATGTGCTCCACCTCCCTTCATTACCATGTTGACAAGTGGCACAATGCCATTGGTCCATTATTTTAATCCCACATTCTGCCCATTCTTTACTCTGCAAACCTTCTTCATTATAAATAGAGGTCTTCTCTATTGATTTAGGATCCACAAGGTCATCCACAATCATCAACAATTTCATGCAAGGTTATTATCCACAACATCATCCACAAGTTAGGCATAGAATTCATCATTCATAGCTAGGTTATTGGCATTTTGCATCAAGCACACATTTCATCCAAGAGCTTATCAAGGGATTGGGAAAGACCTTCTTTCCACATCAAAGAAGCACCAATCCACTATGGGATAGGTATGCACCATGCTTTTTGAATTATCTGAATTAGTTTATTTGTTCTTTTGTTGTTTTTTCTGCATTATGAAGCAATATTGGAATATCTCATAGTAGCACTATTTTATTTTCTTAGTTTAAACTAACCCATGCTAATGTGTGTTTAGTTTTAAGCTATTTTGCATATTTTACTTCTTACAAAATGGTGCTAGAAGGAGGGCTTTGATTTCATTTGCTATAAAGTTTCTCAATCCTCTGCAATAAATCTATTTTAGACTTTCATTCATGGATGCATATGTTTTTGAATCTTGTTTGTAAACCATCTGATAGTTTATTAAAGTTTTGAATGCCCAAAATAAATAAAAAAACATTTTTAAGATTTACATTTTTTGCTTTTCTAGTGAAACTGTCATCCATAGAGAAAATGAAAGTAGGATACTAGTAAAATTCAAAGATTAGTTGCACTCTTATGTCTCATGTATACAATCTTTATTGGTTGCACTCTTACTCCTGATGTTGTTAACTAGTTGCTTTCACTTTTTCACAACACTGTGACCAAGTAATTGTGAAGTTGACACAAACAAATGTGAAACTCTTGGAATTTTGGTGCAGCTATACTCAAAACATATAGGAATCAAGTTACGCAATCTCATGAAATGTGCATCTTTCAATTAGTTTGGATAATTTGCTGTTATAATTACTTTTGTAATGGATTACTAATTTGCAGTGGCCGATTTAACTTAGAATGATTATAAGATTGACTATTAAGAAATAATGATATTCTCTTTATTTAAGCCCTAAATTGCTTGACGCTTTATTCAAGTATCACTTTGTAAGATTGACTATTGAATTCTCAGTATCTATAATTTCAGCATACAAACCTTTCCATCTACCTGTTTCTTTATGAGGTTGCAAATATTTTGAATACATTTGAATAAATCGATCTTAAATATGAGCCCATGATTCCATAAATGCTTCCCCATTTTCAAAATATTTTCCTACATATTATTTAGGTGTGTTTATGTTACTGTCAGGGTATTCAAAGTATGGTGACCTCAAGATAATTACGTCTAGAGGATCACAATCGGTTGGACACAATCAGTGTCATCTAACATATCTCTTTCTTGTAGGAAAATCATTGACACATGATCGTGATGGACAATAGACCTTTATTCATTTCAGATTTTTATTTTGATGATCTCTCTATTTATGATCATAACGGTGGGTATGTTTCCTTGCATTTTGAAAACGTTTTGTACAGCTTGGATGAAACTCCTTTTGCTTTCATCCGCTCTAGCTCATACTTAGTAGTTTCATTCATACTAACCTTGTTGCTTTTATAATCAAAATCACTCACATGCGCAACTTTTATGATATAACTTTAAGACATGCTAAATTCTTTGCAACAATTGCTTGGCATGTTTTCCTCCAGTAAGATGTGATCAAAAAATCATTCTTGAAAATTGAATACACCATTACATGTCTCTCATAGACTTGATTCTTAGGATTTTTCATGAACTACATGGAATTTGAGAATGTCTTGATGTATTATCCTTTGCCATTATGTCTTCTATAGACTCGTAACTATAACTACTCTTACCTTTTGTCTATCGTCAATTTGAAATGCACTGGTATTTATGATAGTTGCTTGATCTTTTTCCAATGAATTTAATACATTGGATACTCCATTGCATCCAACACAGTTAAGTAAGTGTTGTATCTTTAGCTTTTCCCGTTAAGAAGTAATCACATGGATTCTTATCAAAGAGAAAAAATTGTGATCTTTCCTTGAAGGAAGGCACAGTGAACCTTTTATCATGCTCTTTTGCTACATATTATCATGGCGGTCTTTACTCATTGTCAACTCTATTTCTGTCATGTCTAACTATCCCCCTACCGCGCATAACTATTTACACATCAAATGATATACATTGACCTCTTAGCATACACTGGCTACCTTATAGAATTTTCTTAAAAGTTTCTAAGCCTTTTCAACAAGTCCATCTTGTGTGTATCCTATGATCATAGTAATCCATGCGAGCTACATTTCTTTAGGCATTCTACCATATAGTTACGTGCTTGTCCAAGAATGCATATATTGCATATATGTCTATCATAGCATATTCAAATAGAATTGTGGTTAGTTCATTGTATTTTCTTTCGAATCGAAAATTCAAGTATGGTCTATTTTGTTTTGAACATTTGTGTGTTACAAAGAATTAGAACATTGTAGTAGTTAATTAAGCTAAAAATGTTCTAAGCTGTTAAATTTTAACTTGTAAGTAGTGAATTTAAGACGTCCTGCTCCTATACCTACACCTGCTCTAAAATTTGCAACTTATCGTGCTTTCTCTTACTTCACACTCATGCAAGTTATTAGCATGTAGACAAATCTTATTTTAGAAGGAAAATGTTTGGTAACAAGTTGAAGGTTCGGTTGAATTCACTATCCCAATTGGTAGATAGCCTTCTTAGTGCATTATATCTCTACCATTTTACATAAAGATCTATCTGATTTTATCACTTTGTTTAATGCCTAATCTCTTACAAGCTATCATTTAGAACTAGTATTTTATATTACTTTGATAAGGTGGTAATAGCTGCGACTTTGTGAAAATTGACGTTCTACCTAAATGACAAAAGTAATGAATGCTTCTTGTTGATACCATCATTCAAAGGTTGTAGGACTCTACTGATTTATAGATCAAATCACATTTGTCCCATACTTGATAATATTATCCTTTTGGCCTTGTGCATTGTGTTGATGGTACACTTCTTTGTTAGTTGAGAGTGGGTTTACAGGTTTATCAAGGAGTTTATAAAAAAAAATTGAGATCAGCGGCTTCGATTTTACTTTATATCAGGAATACTTTATGTGGCTTTATGATTTGAGGATGCTTAAAATCCAAACAAGCTTTATTGTGGGCTGACATTCATTTAAGATATTATATAAATGCATGATTTAGACTTTTTTATAAGTTTTCAAGGAAGAGGAATTGTTGCATTAAAGTTATCATTGAAGGTATTCATTATGTTATCAAATTATGATAAGTTATCATTGATTCCTTAAATTAAATCTCATTTTCTAAGACTTTACATTGTACTGTTTGAAGGGAAGTTTCCATAAAGAAGGTTGACATTGGAATTGAGCATTGGAATTGAGCAAAAGCAAGCAAATTGGAGCTGGAGAATTGAAATTAAACTTGAAGGAAAATCATTTCTTAATACTTATTGTAATAGCCTAGGGATTTCATTCCTACTATTTTTTTTGTTTTAGGACAACTCACTTCTTTTTGGGGTTTAAAATTAACCATTAATTTTATCTTTTCAAGTTGGCTAAAATTGAACTGGGGCAGGAGCACCATTAAGTAAATTTGGTCCATCAAGGTTAATAAGGAGTAGGTTATAGGGTTCTTCAATTTTTTTATTAAAATAAGGTCTATGAAACCATTCTTTTATGTATTTAGTTAATTTTGAGTCATTTTAGGTTTTTGGGGTGGTCAAATTATTTGACATTGAAACAATAGCATTTTTGGCAAGTTGTCAATAATAAAGTTGTAAAAGAGAAGATTAAAGGAAGGCAAATAGTCATAAGATTTTAAAAGTTAGTTTTAGGAAGTTAGAAATTCAGCTTGAAATGGAAACAATATAAATGTGACGTAAAAGCTTGAATGAAGGTTGATCACAGAGCTTGGAAGAAAATTAGATAAAGAATATCCCTATTTTTTAATATTTTTTTGTGTTTTTCTATGTTTTCCTTCTTTGTCAATCATTGTACATCCCATACAGTAACCTTTTGAATCTAATTTCTTTGGACAGTGTTGTAGATTGTTTCTAACTTTCTTTTGGTTCATTTTGAAGGGCCCTCATCAAGTTTTGTGCTAGTATTTCAAATATTTCTAAGACAGGGTCTGAAACAGGGTATTTGCAAGTTTTGTAAGTTTCAATTATGAATTAACTCCATCCCACCTATTGTGAAACTTATAACTTGGTTGGATGGATAGGAAAAGGTAGGTTTTGGTGTGTATATGGTTAAATTGAGTTGGGGAGGTCTGATAGTGCGTTGGGTGTGATTCCCTAATGTGAAAATATGAGCTTTCCTCGTTGAAAAGTGTTATTTTGTTGATTCAAAGTGTGATTTGATTTAGGACAGTGTTATTTGGTGTTGAATTAAGTTGTAATAGATCATTTTAGACTTTTTCAAGGTGGTTTTGAGTTTTGGTGAGACTTGGAGGTGTCATTTTCATTAAGCCCTAGGGTTTTTAGCTAAAAAGGAGGGTTTGGTAATTAACCCAATGAATGTTGGTATTTCTAGGAATTGATTGAAGTTTCTAAGGTTTGGAATGTATTAATTTCTTCACCAAGGTTTCAAAAAATTTGGAAAGGATTAGAGATAGGTTTCTTTGTAAAAGAGATCTAATTAGAGCCCTAGAAAACAAGGAAAGTCCGATTTGGTGAAGGTGACTCAAAACAACCATAAGTTATATGTTGATATGTTTTTGACCTCTAAAATGGGTCCTTCATGTGAGTTTATTTGTTTTTTGAAGAGGTGTGATTGTGGGAAGATACCTAATTTAGTGATTTCCCAGTGCTACAAGGGAAAAGAGTGAATTTGAAGAGATGGTGAGATGTTGACAAATTTCTGATTTGAGAATTGTGATTACTGATTGGAATTGTGTTTTGTGATATTGCAAGACCTCCCCACCCACATAAAAGTGGTATCATAGCAAGGAAGTAGTTCCTTTCAAAGAAAGTTGTAGTTTGGAAGGTGAAAAGACAAGTTGGGAAAGATCCCTCCAAAGGCCAGTGCAATGGAAAAGGAAATAATACAATTGAAAGAGATTTTGTCACAGAACGATAGGCTTTATAGAGAGCCACAAGAATCCACCATATCTAGGATAGTATCCTTGGAAAATATCCTGAGAAGAGGAATGGTGAACAAAGACCAGAGTGATAAGGAAGATGAAGGAGAAGGAAATCCTCCAATCCAAAATGATGAAGATGGTTTAGATCCTAATGAAAGGAGAATAATGAAGATTCTAAAGGTAGTAAAGGGTGACAACACTCCAAAGGGGAAAGTTGATGTGCCAATGTACAAAGGTAAGATGGATAGTGAAGAGGTTTTGGCTTGGATTGATGCCTTAGATAATTTTTTTGAATTTGAAGACATTGAGGACATCAAGAAGGATAAGCATGCAAAGAAAATTTTGAAATTACTAGCTCTCACATGGAGCAATTTTTTTGAAGAGGATAGAGTAAAGAAAGGTAAGTCTAAAATATGTTCTTGGGATAGGATGGTAGCAAAAGTTAAGGCTCAATTTTTACCAGCAGACTATGCTATTCAAAATTTCATGAAATTGCAAGAATTAAAGAAGAGTGAGATGGATGTGATTTATTATACTAAATAATTCCATAGATTATGCATAAGGTTAGGTCGCCATGAAGATGAGATTGAAAGAGTGGTTAGATATTTGAGTGGCTTAAGTTTGATAATAAGAGATGAAATCAGTTTGAACCCTTCTAAGATAGTAGAAGAATGTTTCTAAATGGCAGTAAGGGAAGAAGATAGGATCAAAAGAAGACAAGAAAGGAAAGGAAGGGGAAGAGGTAACGTGAATAGAGGTAGAGGCACAAGGCAGATCACTGAAGAAAAAGATAGTGCAAGAAAGAACAAGGAACAAGCACCAGAACCAAGAGGAGGATGGAGAGGTGGAAGGACATGTTTCAGACCAAGAAGAGATTACAATGAGTTTTCAGGTAGATGTTATAAATGTGGCAAGTATGGTCACCCATTCTTCAAGTGTCTAGAGGAGATTGGATCAACTTCAAGTGGAGGAGATAAGAAGAATGAAAGAAGAGCACAAATTGCCTAAGAGGAGGAGGCAAACAGTTCAAATTCAAACACTCTACATGAAACTCTTGAAGTTGGTGAGATGATGATAATGAGAAGAAAATTTTTGAAGTCCACAAAGGAGAAAGAGAAAATCAAAAGAAGAGTCTTATTCAAAACAACCTGTAGATGCAAAAATAGGGTATGCAAAGTAATAGTTGATTCAGGGTGCTCTAATAATTTTATATCTAGTGAAATGATGGATATGTCACATTTGGAAAGAGTACCTAAGGAGAAGCCCTATAAAGTCTCATTGGTTAGTGATAATCAGTCTATGGTGGTGTGTAAACAAGTAGTAGTTGATTTTTAGATTGGCCAATACACGGATAGAGGAGTTTGTCACATATTTCCAATGAATTGCTACCATATGTTGTTGGGAAGGGTCTGGCAATTTGATAGGTCAGTCATATACAACGAGAGGAAAAACATATATACAATTGAGAAGGATGGTAGGAAATTCATCTTAACTCCATTGGATGAAGAGGAAAAGGAGCATGGTGAGATCATAATGCTAGGGAAAAAGGAGTATATGAATGTTGATGAAAACATGAGTTTGGAAGCTAGTACTCAATCTAATTAAAATAGGGGAGTCGATAAGAGGAGTGAAGAATATTTATAGAAAAAGAAGAATACCTTTATATGGAAGGAAAAAATAAGTGGAAGTGTGTCTTAGTCTAATACAGAGCAATGTAAGAATAAAGTGCTTGTGGGAAAAGGTGAGATGAGTGATAGTATCATGGTTGGGGTAGTTGGATTCCCTATAACAAAAAATAGAGCAAGTGGGCATTCAAGAGATGAATCCATAGTGGTTGATGGGATTGGCAAGATAGTAGAAAAGAAGGCAGTGATTGGTGATGTGACAATTTGAACTGTCGTAAAGAAAGGATAGTGAAAGGTGATGTGATAGTGAGTCAAGAGGTTGCAAGGACTGATGAAATTGTTGACAGTAGGAAAGTTGTAGAAAAGAGGACTCTTGGAAAGTGGATGATGAATGAAGGAAAAAGTTAAGTGAAGGAAATAAATGGAGATGAAGACACATGTGCAGACAAAGGTGAAGGGTCAATGTTCAAGGTTGCAAATGAAGTGCAGCAACCCACAGTGCTATGTGACAATGAGAATCCAGTTACAAAGGAAGACAAGGACAACATGACGCAATATGAACCCGATGAAAGAATGAAAGGGAGAAAAAGGCATGAATAATACAAAGGAGGACAAGTCAAGTTAATTTTTCCAAGAGACTTGGAAAAGCTTCAAGTTGGGGTGTTAAATTTGGTCCATCAAGGTTAATGAGGAGTAGTTTATAGGGTTTTTGAGATTTTGTATTAAAATAAGGTCTATGAGACCATTATTTTATGTATTTAGTTAATTTTGAATCATTTTAAGTGTTTAGGGTGGTCAAATTATTTGACATTGCAAAAATTTGCATTTTTGGCAAGTTGTCAATAATAAAGTTGTAAAAGAGCAGATTAAAGGAAGGAAAAGGGTCATAAGATTTTAAAAGTTAGTTTTAGGAAATTATAAAGTTAGTTTTAAATGGAAACAATATAAATGTGATGTAAAAGTTCAAATGGAGGTTGATCTTAGATATTGGAAGAAAATTAAATAAACAATATCCTTGATTTTTAGTAATTTTTTGTGTTTTTTTGTGTTTTCCTTCTTTTTCAATGATTGTGTGGCTCGTATAGTAAACCTTTGAATCTATTTGCTTAGTATACTGTTGTAGATTGTTCCTAAATTTCTTTTGGTTCATTTTGAAGGACCCTCATCAAGTTTTGTGCTATTATATGTTAGATTTCTCAAACTAGGTCTAAAATAGGGTACAAGTTTTGTAAGTTTCAATTATGAATTAACTCCATCCCACCTACTTTGAAACTTGTAACTCAGTGGAATGGATAGAAAAATTTATTTTTTGGTGTGGATATGGTTACATTGAGTTGGGGAGGTCTGATAGTGCGTTGGGTGTGATGCCCTAATGTGAAAATATGAGTTTTCCTCATTGAAAAGTGTGATTTTGTTGAGCCAAAGTGTTATTTGGTGTTGAATTAAGTTTTAACATATTATTTTAGACTTTTTCAAGGTGGTGTTGAGTTTTGGTGAGACTTGGAGGTGCCATTCTCAATAAGTCCTAGGGGTTTTAGGCTAAAAAAGAGGGTTTGGTAATTCACCCAATGAATGTTGGTATTTCTAGGAATTGATTGAATTTTATGAGGTTTTGGCATGTAGGAATTTCTTCTGCAAGGTTTCAAATAATTTGGAAAGGATTAGAGATAGGTCTCTTTGTAAAAGAGGGCTAATTAGAGCCCTAAAAAGTGGGGAAAATCTGATATTGTGAAGTTGAATCAAAAAAACCATAAGTGATATGTTGATATGTTGTTTACCTCTAAAATGGGTCCCTAATGTGAGCTGATTGGTTGTTTTAAGAGGTGTTATTGTGGGAAGATACCCGATTTAGTGATTTCCCAATGCTACAAGGGAAAAGAGTGAATTTGAAGAGATGGTGAGATTTTGATGAATTTATGATTTGGGAATTGTGTTTAGTGAGATTGCAGGAGATCCACACCTACATCATGAACCTTAGACACTTACTAGATTTCAATTTGGTCTAAAATTGATCAAATAACTTCACACTCAAGTTTGGTTCCTTAAAAATAACTCATTATTGCCTTTGAGGATTTAAAACAAACTTGTGCTTACTTTATTTTTGTAATCTTCTTTACTAACTAATACCATTCAAATTTGTATGCAATTCTCTCATGCTTCATGGTGAACTTAAGAATCAAAATCATTTTAGTGATATTAGCTTTTCTAAAAGATTTCCTCCACATTTCAAAATTGGTTTTTTAAAATTGAACAAAGCTTGCTAGTGTGAGAAAAGGCATTGCGTGTGTTCTCTCCTTGTTCACGCAAACAAGGATTGATCAAAATACGAATGTACTTACTCACTATTATTCACCTTTAGAGGGCCTTCCTTGGTGGGAAAAAGTACTCACCCCAAGGAAACAACACAAGTAGTAACGAATATAAGCCAGGCTCTTTCAAAGTACAATATAAATTTGTGCTTGCAAGGAAAGTTTGCAATCAACTGAGTGATGCATGATAGCTCTCCCCCAATATATTTATTATGTGTAAATACCTTGTTCTAAGGGTTGGGATACCTTTTGAGGGAGTTTATCATTGTGTCCTTTGAATGAGATTCCCTTATTACGAACCATTGTGTAGTATCCAAAAATTCCAATATTTGTTGGCATCAGGAAGTTGGACCTCTAAAGCTATCCCACATATATGCGATTCTTTGTAGAGATGAATTTTTTTTCATGGGAGATTCATAAGAATTGAAGCTTGGTTGACCTATAGAAGTGAGTTTCATGGACAGGAGCCAGTGTGGTCAAGCTTCTAATTAGCTGCTCTAAATAAGCATAGCTAGATTTATCCAAGTGGGAATTCAACAAATATTTTCTTTTCCATCCTAGGGTTGTGCAATATTTGAGTCAGTTAAACACATTGCTTGGATCCAAAATCTTGAAAACAAACATTTAACAAGGTCATAAAATTTAAGACCCTTTAGTAGAGGAAAATACCTTTGAAAAGTCCAAGTATTATTGCTTGTCCCTAGGGATTTATCCTTAGATGCTTGTAAATATTTGGACCTATATCTCAAATTTCTCTCTCTAAAGTCAACATTAAGGAACTATTGCTTTAACTCTCTTGATTTCCACATAATGGACCTTATGGTATGAAAAGAAATTGAGACATAGACATTTAGTGGAAAAGCTAAGAAATAATTTTTTTTTGGTAAAAAGAATCCATTAAGCAAAGATAAAAGACAAATTGAATCCTACACGTGCTTTCTCAAATGATTTCCCACAAGATCAAAATCCCAAAAGAAAAATCCATCAATCGTCACAAATGTCTTAGTCCATGAAATCTTAAGAAACGTTAGTGTATGCTTTATCAAGTTAGAGATAGGTTGCTATATAACTTTTATAAATGTGCATCAAATGACAACCCAAACTTGCACTCATTTTATTATTCTCAAAATCCAACTCTCTTCCAACATTTTGAGTATCTCACTTTGTAGGGTTAACAAATTCTTGTAAGTATAGCATGTTCTTTAATACCTAGGTCTTGTGAAGAAAAGTCTCTCTAAGTTTACTTAGGATCAAAATCAATACTTTCATCCATCCCAAAGCATCAATAAAATCCCATCTCAAAAACAACTCTTAGAATCTTGGAAAAAATCCTTCATACTAGACTTTTGGAAAATCCTTTAAATCAAATCAAAGTCATCTTGCTTGATTGAGTGTATGTGGATGCATCCTTCTTCACACACTTATTTAAATTATCAGGCTATGTGTAGGATCATCATCATTGGAAAAAATAGGCCCTTAAGTGGAAAAAAGATTAGAAAAATAAGAGTTAGGCAACTTGATGTAAAAATTTGAATAAGTCATTTATATTATTTCAAAAATATGTAAGAATAGAATCTATAAAAAATTGAAAGTAGTTTCTAAACTACTTGGTTTATTTTAAAAAAATTCTATTTGGTGAAAATTTGAAATTTCAATGTAGTAGTACTTAAATTTCAAGGAGAAAATAAGAAATAGGTGTATGTCTGACCCTCCTAACTATAATAAAATGATAATATTTTTCTATAATATTTTAGATATAAGTAGAGGACTCATGTCCTGATGTGATGCATATTTTTTGTAATTTTTGTTCAAATAAATAATTAATTATGAATTTTTTAGTACAACTTTTAAAAAATATAAAAACTTGTATGTTTGACCACCTTAACTTGGTCAAAAATTCATGAAATTAATTTTCATTTGTAAATCCTATAGTATATGAAGTATAGAATGTGACACATATTTTGGATTCAAAAAATGTGATATCGTTTGAAAGCTATAAATATTTTTTAATCAGCCCATCAATCAAGACATTAGTCGTAATTCAAATAGAAAATGAATAATAACTATTTATTAAATTGAAAGTAAAGCATAATTTATATTGGTCAAAATATGAGAATCTCCTTTAAAAATCATTTTTGTTTCATCAATTTTGGGTAGAAAAAAATTCATCAACTACATACCCTACACATTCCCATCATATCGCCACTTTTTGGCCCATCATGATCCTGCACATACGCATCATCTTGTGGACAAGTTTATTTCAAGACAACATCTAACCTAGGTATGTGCAAGATCATCATGGAAAAAATAGGCCCTTGAGTGGCAAAAAATTTAGAAAAATTAGTGTTAGGCAACTTGACGTAAAAAGTTTGAATAATTTATCTATATTATTTCAATAATATGTAAAAATAAAATCTATAAAAAATTGAATGTAGTTTTTAAACTACCAGGTTTTTTTTTTTTAAATCTATTTAAAAAATTTGAAAATTCAATGTAGTATTACTTAAATTTTAGGGAAAAAATAAGTAGGTCATCTGTCTGACCACCCTAACCACAATCAAATAATTATATTTGTTTATAATCTTTTAGATGTAAGTAGAGGACTCATCTCCATGTGATGCATATTTTTTTGTAATTTTGTCCAAGTAAATAATTAATTATGAATTTTTCTATTAAATTTTTTTAAAAATATAAAACTTGTATGTCCTGAACACCTTAACTTTTGGTCAAAACTTCATAAAACTAATTTTTTATTTTTTTTTTAATCCATAATATGTGAAGCATAGAATGTGATGCATGTTTTGATTCAAAAAATGTGATAATGTTTGAAATCTATAGATGTTTTTCAATCAGCCTATCAAACAAGACTTTAATCATAATTCAAATAGAAAATGAATAATAAGTACTTATTAAATTCAAAGTAAAGCATAATTTATATTGGTGGAAAGTTGAGAATCTCCATTTAAAAACCCTTTTCATTTCATCAATTTTGGGTAAAAAAAGTCATCAGCCACATACCATCATATTGCCACTTTTCACCATCATCTTGTGGACAAGTTTATTCAAGACAACATCTAAGCCGTATGCAGATCATCATGGAAAATAGGTCCTTGAGTGGCAAAAAATTCAAAAAATTAGAGTTAGGCAACTTGATGTAAAAAGTTGAATAATTTATCTATATTATTTCAAATAATATGTAAGAATAAAATTTGTACAAATTGAATGTAGTTTTAAACTACCAGGTTTTTTTTTTTAAATCTATTTGTGAAAATTTGAAATTTCAATGTAGTATTACTTAAATTTCAGGGAAAAAATAAGTAGGTTTTTGTCTAACCACCCTAACCACAATAAAATAATTATATTTTTTTATAAGGTTTTAGATGTAAGTGAGGACTTGTGTCCCATGTGATGCATATTTTTGTAATTTTTTCCAAGTAAATAATTACTTATGAATTTTATATTGCAAATTTTAAAAAAATATAAAACTCATATGTCTAACCACCTTAACTTGGTCAAAAATTCATAAAATTCCATTTTTATTTTTAATCCTATAATATGTGAAGCATAGAATGTGATGCATGTTTTTGATTCAAAAAAATGTGATATTGTTTGAAATCTATAGATGTTTTCAATCAAATTTATCAATCAGACTTTAATCATAATTCAAATAGAAAATGAATAATAAGTACTTGTTAAATTCAAAACTTAAAGCATAATTTATATTGGTGGAAAGTTGAGAATCTCATTTAAAAACCCTTTTCATTTCATCAATTTTGGGTAAAAAAAAAAGTCATTAGCCACATACCCATCATATTGCCACTTTTCACCCCATCATGATCCTGCACATACCCACGTCTTGAAGTTTATGAGTTCATTATCAAATCCAACTCAAAATCAAATCCAAATAAAATCCAAAATTCAAAATCCAAATATCCCTAAAGTCTAGTATCCCTCCAAGGTTTCTTAAAATTTCAATCATTCACATCATCCATCTTTCATTTATCTCATTACCATCATTTGATCCTTAACATCTTAGATTTTCATTTTTGTACCTAAAGTTTAGACCAACCTAACAAGTTAGAGGTTTACCTCCCATATTCCTAAAAGTTTATCCTTATTTTATGGTTCAAACTAGATCTCAACACAAGAAGAACATGGAGCCAAACAAAGAAACATCCACTTCGAGTGATTTCAGTCAAACCGAAACAAAATTCAACCCTAGGATATCCATCAAAAATTTTCTTAATCATCCTCAAATAATTAAAAATCCTCAAGAGGGAGGTTTCCAAGTCTAGGATGTCACCAACAACTATCAAGGAATGTATAAAGATGAGATAATGGAGTTTATCTAGAATCCTACGAACCATAAGATTGCCAACACATTGATGAGACTTAACCCCTCATAATACATGTTAGCATTAGCAAAAGAAGGAGCTAAACTCCCTTCTGATTATGATGTGACCACTATTGTGGAACAATCTCTTCGAAATATTCTACTAGTATCATTTACACCTTCTTTCCAAAACATCATCTAACCCATCCCATAACCAATATCATCTCACAATCCAAGTCAACCTATGGTTACCAAGGGAAGTTCATTGCTTCACATGCTCTTCAAAAACATCCTCTTGTAAACAACCAAGGACTTAGACAAACACCATCTTGGGTCTACCAAATACTATCCCTCAAGACCCAAAGCATCCATAGTCTCCTCATTTTCCATGACACCAATAATCCACCACCTTCACCGCATCACCGACATATTCTTTGATGCACAAGTCTCTCTTCCCATGGTTCACAAGGAGAAGTGGGTCTATTTGGACAAGGTGGGAATCTTTGATGCCCTCATCATCACTTTCTCAAGGAAACATACCACCAAATCTCTCACCATTACCTCCTCTTACATCAATACCACATCAACCATTGGTTTAGGGCAAACCCCCTTTACCTAACATAACATACAAAATCAACCAAGTGAAAAAATCCACTGATCATGTAATCAAGTCAACATACCAAATCTCTCGAACATGCCATCAATATCACAACAATAGGTGGTATCAATCCAAGAAACATAATCAATAATTAACACATCCATAACACATCAAAATGTGGTCTCCCAAGGACCTAACACATCAATTGCACCATCTACCACACAAATCCTCATCATCACTCAAACAACATCTAAACAACCACCTCAAAAAATCTCATCACCCCATCTCACATGATTTCAAATCCACCACCACTACTATCGAATATTGACATGGTGAATCAATTCAACATCACACTAAAAGTAGCCTAACAAGCCTATCAAAAAGCACTACAAGAATTCCAAAACCAACAAACTACACAAGCTGCTCAACAAGCTACACAACAAGCATAGGAATAGTAAGTTGCACAATGAGCACAATAGGCTACTCAAGTGCAAGCACAAAGTTTATTACAACAATCAATAAGATGCATAAGCCACACAAGTTGTACAAGCTTCCCAAACCACACAGGTTGCCCAAGCTACACAAGTGCAAGCTCAAACACAAAAACACTACCAAGCACAACAACAAGTGGCTCAATAACAAGCCTATCAGCAAGGTTTTCAACAATACCAAGCACAACAAGGAGTAGCTTAGCTACTAGCCCAACAAAAAGCATTGTTGGAACAACAACAATTGTAGGCATACCAACAAGCGCTGGTCGAATAGGAAAAATTGCAACCACCTCCCACAAACACACAAAGAAATCCACCCATCACTCAATCAATCAAACCACCTCAAAACACATTCATTCCACCACCTGATCCACAAAATGATGTGCCTGTATAACTCAAGTTACTCTCACAACAAGTGCTAGAACTCCAATTAGGATAGACAACAAAAACACCAAAGAACTTGTGAGCTTATCCATTCGACAAAAGCATTACAATGGTTCCATTCCCACAAGGATTTGAAATCCCCAAATTTGACAAATATCGTGGAACAGGTAATCCTGAAGATCACATTAGAGAATTCTAGGTACATTTAATTGAAGTTGCATACGATGATTCTTATCTTTAATGCAACTTTTCCCTTGAAGTTTTGCTAGCCCAGTAATGGAATGGTTCTCTCGTCTCCCCTCGAATCAAAAAGTTCCAAGAAATTATGTACTTATTCATACAAAACTACTCATTCAACATAGGCATGGACATTAGTCTAGAATTAATATATGCCTTAAAATAAGCCAAGGGGGAGAAATTTGCATCCTTCTTATAATGATGGTGATCCAAGGTCAACACGAGCAAGTGGGCTATGCCAGAAGAGTAGAAAATATGCACTATCATTTCCAATCTCAAAGGGACCTTGTCCTTCCATCTAAAAATGCAACACATCACCACATATGACTAGTTGATCCTCAAGACACTCAACATCGAAAAATCCCTTATCACACAAGGGGGAACACCTACTTATCAATACAACCATCCATCAACTAGTTATAATGAAAAACCTTGCACATGGGAAAAAAAAAGAACACTACTAATGATGGTGTAGTTGATGCCAAAGTTGTTATCAGTGCTCCAAGACAAAACATACAATCATATCAGGAATTGGAAGCCAATAACTGAAACAACACTCAAGCCAACGTAGCTTTGTAACAACCCAATAATGAAGTGGTCAATTATCTGAATAATCAAGGGGGACCACCCCCATGGACAAGTATTCACCCAAACAAAAATACACACCCCTTGGGGAATCAATTGAATTTGTCATGGAAAAAATGGTACAAGAGAATCTCATTAAAATCCCCATTTATGAGAATTACCAAGAGCCCCAAGTGAAACCACCCTAGCATAACAAAAATCACCTTTGTGATTTTCATAAAATCAAGGGGCACACAATGGCTAGTTTCATGAGACTAAAAAACTTGATCCAAGACCTTATCGATGACAAAACGAAAAATGTTGAACAACTTGTAGGAAATCAAGACCTTAAGATATACATGAATCTGATGCCATATCATAATAAAGGGAACAACAATGGAAAGGAAAAGTATAACAATGTAAACCATGTTTACAATCATGTTGTTACGTCCTTAGATGAATGGGTCATTTTTTTCAATGTCAAGGGAGCTAGATCTGACAATGGAGTCATCACATGCCATGGAAGAGTTACCATTCTTGGACCATCACAACCACCCAAGGCACCAACCTCTAATCCAAAATGTGTTCCCAATGGTTATAATGTCTTGGATAGGCTAAAAGGAACCCCACCTAGATCTCCATCATGGAGTTGATAAAAATCTCACCTGCACATAGGAAGATCCTAGAGGAAGCATTAGCTACATCCTCCATCCCAGTGGATCTTGATGTAGATCAGTTCCAAGGTATGGCAGACACATCACCACACTACATCTCCTAGCATTCTCTAAATAGGATCTCCCAACTCAACCACCTCATAACCGTGCACTCCATCTCGAAGTCTTAGTCCATAAGAATAAAGTAAAAAGAGTCTTGTTGGACGGATGTGCAAGCTTGAATATTTGTACTCTCAAGCTAATAAAGAATCTAGGATTCTTTGCAAACATAATTGAAAAATGTAAAGGTATTACAATCATGGCATGTGATGATCAAGAAAGAGTGTCTCAAGGAAATATTCAACTCCCTATTCAAGTAGGGACAAGTATTATGGAAACTACATGCCAAGTCCTTGATCTAGAACTACCTTACAATATCCTCCTAGGGCATCCATGGATCCATGGAATGCAAGTTGTTGCATCTACCTTCCATCAATGTGTCAAGTTTCCCTATCAAAATCAAGAGGTCACGATCCATGGTGATCCTGAGCCATTTTATTAATGTAGGAATCTAGAAGCCAAGTACTACAATATCCCTCAAGTCCCAAAGAATGATGAAGGCCCTATGACTCCATATATTGACCCACCTACCTTAGCCTCCACTTCTGAGACAAATACACCTACCATTCCTAACATCTCTGATATTAAAATCTTTATCAAAGACAATGGGTGTGGGGACTACAAATTGAAGAGTATGTGACTATACCTTCAATATAACTGATGTATATGATGAATATCCCATAACTGACCTACCCATGCTATTCGACAATTCCTCCCTTCTCATGATTAGTACTCTATCTTTCAAACCAAGTAACTTAACCAATAAGCTAAAACTTGTCTACCCCCAACTTATTGCTTATGAACAACGAGGACCACTGGTTTTGGACAGGTTAAAAAATGATGAGGCTCTCTCAAAATTCATGTCATTTTGATATAATCTACCATGTGGAGATCACAAAACTAGGTTTAACATTGAGCTAGACACACATGCATAGTATGGGGAAATGATTGAATCCCTTAGTCGCAAAAGTGAAAATTTGAGATTAATATCTAGTTCTTGGAGTGAAAACCACACTATGGCACTCTCTGACCCAAAAATAGTAAAAACAAAGGACACATCCAATAGTGAAAACCTCTCCGAGGCACCAAAGGATGAGGGATTCAATATTTCCCTTAGTGCTATTCATCAACAAAAGTCAGCAGTCTTAGGAAAGAAGTGCAATCTGGTCAACTTGGGAACAAAAGAAACACCACACATAAAATTCTATGTAGAATCACTTTTGACATAAGAACAGGAATTTCTAGCTTCATTCCTAAGGGAAGGAAAGGTAAATTTTGCATGGACCTACATCGAAATTCCTGGTCTTGATCCAAAAATTATGGTTCACCATCTAGCTATCCATCAAGAAACAAAGCCAGTAAAATAAAAAATAAGAAAGATGTATCCACAAATAGCATTACTAGTAAAACTTGAATTATAGAAGCTCCTTGATGTAGGTTTCATAGGGCCAATTGATTATCTAGAGTGGGTTTAAAATCTTGTACCTATCTCTAAGCCCACTTGGGGCATCCACAATTGCACTGACTTCAGGGACTTGAATAAAGCATGCCCTAAGGATGATTTTCCTCTCCCAAATATGGACATGATTGTGGATATGACAATGGGGCATGAAATTCTATCACTAATGGATAGATTCTCAAGGTACAATCAAATCATTATAGCCAAGGATGACCAACTCAATATAATTTTCACTTGTCTTGTAGGGGCCTAATTCTAGAACATGATGCCATTTGGGTTGAAAAACATAGGAGCTACCTACTAGAGAGTTATGATACTAATATTCCATTACATGATTCACAAAACTATGGAAGACTCTGTGGATGACATATTGGTAAAATCAAAGAAGTGTCGAGATCACATAGTGACACTAAGTTCCATCTTCGACAGGCTAGATGAATACAAGGTTAGGCTCATTCCAAAAAAGTGTGTCTAGTGTACAATACAAAAAGATCTTAGGGTAAAATGTATCTATGAGGGAAATCAAGATAGACCCCACCAAAGTTAAATCAATTCTCGAGATGGAGGCACCAAGAACCTTGAAACAGCTAAGGGGTTTGCAGGGAAGACTCCAATCCATTCATTGATTTGTAGCACAATTAGTAGATAAGGCTATCCCATATTTTCATCTACTCCAAAAGGGATAGCATATAAATGGGATGAGAAATGTGATTAGGTGTTCAATAAAATCAAGGAGTAATTGCTAACACCACTAGTCCTTATGCCACCAATTCTGAACAAGCCATTGATCCTATATATATTAGAAACATCAACAACCCTTGGCGCTCTCTTAGCTCAACATGATGAAAATGGGATGGAGAGAGATATTTACTATATCAGTAGAACAATGGTGGGATATAAGCTGAATTACACATACATTGAAAAGGCTTGCTTAGCAGTGGTGTTTGTATCATAGAAGTTTATACACTATATGTTGGTGCACTAGATAAAACTCATTACCAAGATAGACCCTCTCAATTATCTACTTTCCAAAGCAACACTCATAGGGTGAACAACTAAATGGTCATGATCCTCACAGAATATGACATTGATTACATACATCAGAAGGCCATTAAAGGCCAAGTAATTACAGATTAGATGGAAGAAGCATCAATGTATTTAGAGAACCAATTTGTATCAGATTTCCCCAATGATTCCATCCTTAACATAACTATAGAAGATCAGTAGAAAGTATTATTTAATGGATCCTACACATATCATGGGTCAAGAGCTAGAGTATTCTTCATTACACCACAAGGAGAATGCATACCCAAGTCATATAAGTTGTATTTTCCTTGCACAAACAATATTGCATAGTATGATGCCCTTGTCATAGGACTTAGAATAGTAGTACAGTGGTAGATGATGGCACTAAAAGAATATAGAGATTCATAGCTAATCATCAACCAGGTCAATGATGAATACCAAATGAAGGATGAAAAGATTACCCCATACAAGAAACTTTTGGAAAGCCTCAAAGAATTTTTCATTGACATCAGACTTGAGAAATAATCTAGGGAAAAAAATAGAGAAACCAATGCTATGGCAACAATTGGATTGCTAATCGATATCCCATGCAATTTCCCTAAATAAGAATTCCTCATAGAGAAGCTTCTTGTACTAGCATTCAAGGTATAGAGTCTGAATTTGTGCAAAATCATTGGTCTTGTTGATCCCTGGTATCATGACATTTATGCCTACTTAAAAATAGGAGTCCTCCCCGCTGATATAATCTTGAACCTTAAAATATTTTTTTTTAAAAAAGTCATCCTACTTTGTTATCTTAGGAGACACCCTATCATGTAGGAATATTGAGGGAACCCTATTACAATTCCTTAATCATGAGGAAGATTTGAATTCTTTAACCAAGGTACATAATAGCATTTTTTGTTCACATTCGAGTGGTATGACCTTGGCCAAGAAACTATTGAGGACTTCGTACGACTGGCCTACAATGGAGAGGGAAGCTCATGACTATGTCCGAAAATGTTTACAATGTCAACACCATGGGGACCTCATCCATGCACCAGCTTAGGAGCTTCAATTGATCATAACACCTTGGCCCTTTTCATAATGGGGGCTCAATCTCATCAAAAAAATAACACCCACTTCATCCAATGGACACAAGTTCATTATCACTGCCATAGAGTACTTCATGAAGTGGTTAGAGGCCATTCCCATGACCTATATCATAGGAAAGCATATTTCCAAGTTCATCTTCAACTACCTAATTTTTTTGTATGGAGTCCCTCAAGCCATTATCTCATATAATGGGACACCTTTCAAAAACTAGGATGTTTGAAACCTATGCCAAAATTTCAATATCCAACATCAATTTTCTACTCCATACTATCCCCAAGGCAACAACCAAGCTCAGGCTACCAATAAAACCATCTTGAAAATCCTAAAGAAAATAGTCATTAAAGTTGGTCATGACTGGCACCTATAGTTGAACCCTGCATTATGGGCCTATCAAATGAGTATTTGCACACCTACAAGTGCAACACCCTTCTCCCTAGTCTACGGATCAGAAGCCATACTCCAGATTGAGATCAAGCTTCCATCCTTAAGAGTATCATTGCAAAATCTCATTACAGATGAAGAATATCGGGTGTCATGATTGAATAGGCTAGAATTGCTAGATGAGCGGCTCATGGATTCCTTAAACCATCTATAAGTCTATCAAAACTATCTCAAGATGAGCTACAGCAAGAAGATCAGGAGTCAGACATTTCAAGTCAGAGAGCTCGTGTTGACAGAGAATTAGAAAAATGTAACAAATCTAGATAGCAAGGGAAAATTTGAACCCAACTGGTTGGGACCCTTCATCATCACGGAAAGCTAGAAGTCAGAAGCATATCAACTATCTACACCTAAAGGTGAGCCTTTGTAGGAGCCCATCAATAGCTCCAATCTCAAAAAGTTTTATGCCTAAGCCTACAAGGTATAAATCCAAAAAAATTTAAAATTTAAAAATCCAAAAAAATCATAAAAAGGATTGAAAACAATAAAGAGAAAAATCATCCTCTAGTGAAAACCACTTCAGTGGCACTTTGGGGAAGTACCTTGGTGAAAACCTAGCAAAGAGGTACCTCGTGTAAATAAGAACTTTCCATCCACCATGTGATCTCTATAGATTTTTTTGCATCATTCATCCATCGCCTTCCATATCTCTATCCATCACCCATCTGCATCCCCATCATGGCTTGATCTTGTGTTTGTACCATGTTCCCTCCTAGTACTACTTGGCACATTCCTAAGGTTAGTTTGTCCTGCCTATATCAGAGTAGTCTATCGCACCATGTTGGGGGCATGTTCTTATAGCTACATTGGATGGGATTCATGTATATTCTTGAAGTATTCCTCAAAATAAAAAATTCCAAAAACATTCAGAAAATCAAAAAATCCAAAAAAATTTCATAAAATCAAAAAACCCAAAAACATCCAAAACATATAAAAATAAAAAAATTGGTTGAAAACATAAAAAGTCAAAAAATAGAGTCATCTTGTGGAACTTTGGGTCTCTAACCTCTGAACGTAGGCAAGGCCATCATCGATGTGCCCCCAAGACACATTAGGTTAGTCCTTTAGGAGTTCATCACAATAAATTGGCAATCCATTTGTTCATATCTCATCAATAAATGAGGTTTTTTTAGTCAAACTATGTGGTCATTGCGTGTATAAAGTAGGCAAGGTTAATCTTTGATCAGCCCCCGAGGCCCCTAGGATAGGTCTTTAGGTTAGTTTCTTGGTCAAAATCTCAGAAAATAAAAAAAACATTGGAAAATTGGAAAATCAAAACACTTGTAGAACATCTTGAAAAATACCAAAAAGACACTCAAAACATTTTAAAATACGAAAAACATCCAAATATTTGAAAAAAATCCATCCGTCTCCATCTTGCTTTCTGCACCAAGTAATAAAAATTCATACTCATAATAAGTCATAGTCACCCCTAACCTTTCTTTCGTGAAACAATTCGAAACATGTCTTAGAAGATCAAAAAAGTGAAAACTCAAATGTCAAAAGTCTCAAGTCTAGGTCAAGGTAAACAAGCTAGGGGTAAACTCTTGGTATTGAGAGTCTATCATCTAGCTTTGACCTTAAATCATATGATAATATCATGTCCTAGGATGCATCCTTCCTACAATGGGCATCAACATCAGGCATCACTGTATTTTATTCTTGGCTAGAGACATGAAGAACATTAGCTTGTTTGTTTACTTGGCCCTTGTCTTGTTGATTTATCTTATTTTGATCATTACAATGACCTCTCAATGATTTCTGTAGACATGAAAAATTAACATTCTGCATTTGATCAAATTCACCTTCATTCATTTATCAGGTAATTTCATTAATCTCCATTTCCTAAGATCATTTATTTAAAATCAAACAAACATTATCAGCAACCTTTTAATAAATCAAACATCCATTTAAATCAAATCCAAAATCATATTCCATCATTTTCTGATTTAAATAAATCAAATATCAAAGTCCTAAAAGTCAACTCACCTTAATCATCATTAAACTAACATAATCATCATTTATTTAATCTAACCATGATTAAATACTAATCTCACCCACTTGCATTATCTAGGATTTTAGCTATTTCTGTACAAATAAATCAATTTTATTGGATTTTATTAAAACCTCATTTTCCCCTCAACATTTAGTTGATTTGTCCCTCTCCATCATAGCATTTATCATGCCTTTTGCTTTGTCCCCCTCTCAAAATTTATTGCAAAAATTGAATTCAAATTCTCCCTCTCATGGGCACTCTTCCCAAATATTGCACAACCATTGGCCTATCATCACTTGACAAGTGGCATATTCTCATTGGAGGATCTTTAGGCCCACATTCACCCTCTTGGCCAATCTCTCATTGAGAAAATCTATAAAAGAAGGCCTTCATTCTCATTCATGTATCCACAAATTTTATGCAAGGTTACTCTCTTAATTTGAGAACTCATCTTGCTCATCATCTCCATTTGCATTTCATCATTTTGGCTTCTTAGCAAGGGTTGGGAAAGGGTCACTAGCACATGTGACACCAATCCAATATGGAATAGGTGATTATCTTGCTTTTGAAATGTCTTCTTGATGTTTTTTTTGTTACTTGTGGCATTTGTTTAGCATAGATATTTTATTTCATAGAGGTATTTACTGATTTGTATGTTTAGACTAACCCTTCTAATGAATATTTTAGGTTGGTTTTACTTGCAGATTTAGGGTACTTCATTGTGGTGCTAGAAGGAGGGTTGAACCTCTGATAGTGGCATTCTATTAATAGGTGATCCATAAGATCAGAAGTACTTTTGCTTAGTGAAATATGTTGCCAAAGTTTCTAAAGCCTTTTTACCTTTTATGCGCCTATTAGTCACATTTGTAGGAAAGTTTTTCTTAAAGTCTTTTAAAAATCTATTCTGTGCATATACTGCAACAAAATTCTGTCAAACTTTCAGCTAGATGTTCTGAAAATAGTTGTGAAGTCTATCTACCAAAATGCATTAGTTTGAAAGCTCTTTTTTTATTGGCATAGGGGCATCGCTTTACACATAACAAAGATATGTGCTTGAAGGCATCCAAATGATTTTATTCACTAATTTCTTATGCCTACTAATAAGCAGTACCTCAAAATCTTTTTGAATAGAATCCTTCATTTTCCTTTTAACATAAATAGAGGCCATACAATTCTAGCTATGTGAAATGTCATTCAATATAAATAGAGGCCATGTAGTTCCATTCTCTTAGATCGAACCTTATTCCCGTAATTGTGTATCCTTCCTAACTTATATTTTTCAAGTATGTAATCATGGTTGGTACAAAAATCTGCTGCGGGGAGTGGGTTTGCTTATGTGAAAGACACAATGGGATTCCAGCTATGTGCACCATTCAGAAAAATGCTCAATATTTACTTAGCACATTCAATGTTCCTTTGATGAAGGTGTCATGTCAACTAAGTTCGGCGTTTTGTTGAGGCATCTTGTCAAACAATTTAATGGTTTTAATTGATATAGTTTGTCACTCATTTTGTGTTGACCATTTAACCCTCGCCATCTTCCATCTCTGATGTATATGGACTCACCTGCTCACTCATCTGTGTTTATGTTTAAATATTCAAGATGGTTGTTGCCTGATTGACATATTGGTCATTGATTACAGTTAAGAAGTCTTTAAAGTCACTTTGACTCCTTTCCTTCACCCATGCATTGTTTCTTGTAAGGTCATTTGATCTTTATTATGCATAGTTCTACTCTTTCAATAGGCTTTGAATGTATTCTTTACGTGTAGACATAATTTTTAATGCGCCTAGTCTGTATTCGGCTTTACATGTACTAAAACACTTTTCCTTCAATCTTTTTGTAAAGCCTCTTTCAAATCCATTTTGTGCATATCACACAATCATTTCATTCTCTGAGACCACATTTCTTTTGAGGAATTCTATGAAAAATTTCACAGGCCTTATGTAAGCTTCCATATTTTTCATACATCTCTTCCATAGCAGCTACAGCTACAAGATCTATTTGGGCGCGGGCTGGAAGGATGACAACATAGGTTGTGGAATTTGGCTTTACTCTTGACAACTACATTTATTTTGAAAGCTTCAACTTTTTTTAAAAACAGCATTTGGGCACAGTTTTATGACTACTATTTGCATTTGCTTAAAATTTTCTACAGACTTTTCAACAAATTTATGTTTTTCTATGATTAATGTCATACAGAGAGTTATGAAAGATGATAGGAGTAGACTGTTGCCACATCAAGAATAGTAATAAAGTGCATATATTGTATGCTATCTACCAACATTTTGTGTTAAACAAACTCTGGCTACCACCTTTCACAGACCTATCCACTTTATCTCACATGTGCTTGAATTTGTCAACAGCGAACAGCTCCATTTGCAAACATCTTTGAATGCGTGGAAGAGGTTGGAAGTCAAGTCATTTAATGTAAGAAGTAATTGTTCATTTGTTTCTAAATTGTGTTGACAAGTGTTGTGTAGCCTACATCCATCATCAGTCAACAGACAAGACCCTTTGCAAAGTTTTACACACAATTAAGCTTTACACAATGAGGGGATGGTCTTTTATACTATCCCCACTTTGCAACATTGTTAGGATTTTTATGTAGTTTGTCATTCAGTGGTATTTGGCGTGCATTACTGTCTTTTGATTTGACTACTTTGCTGCTTCTTCTTTATTTTTCTTCTATTATCTAAACACTTAGGAGAGTTATTAGTTACAATGTAAGTACGAAATTTTCTCCATTATATGATTCTAGCAACATCACTTTCATATCATGGTCAACACTCTAAGAGTTTGTTGACAATGGGAGCTCTAACCTGATCATATAAGGTTCTTTGCTAGGCCTTAGAAAAGAAAATCATTATTACATTTAATGATCAACAAAATAGCTTGGGTGATTAAAAGAAAACCTAGTAGATTCAAGCTAGAATGGTTATCCGCTTGGTTGTAACACGTTATGCTCTATGTTTGCCAAATACAATTCTTCGTGATCAGATTTAGAAACATTTTATGAGTGATGAAAATAGATTTTATGTATCGTATAATCTATAGGTTCATATATTTTTTTGTTGTCATTAAAGAATGAAATTAGCAATAAAAATTCAATTATTTAAGGGTTAACGAATTTTCTTTTGGTCTCAACAAAGAAAGATAGAGGATTTAGTTTGAAAAGAGTGGTCTACTAGCATGAAAAGTCATTCTTAGCAAGTATTGCCTACTTTTGAATAAGTCTTTCCTTACATTCATTGAAATCAAGGCCCTTATTAATGTGTCATTATGTGAAATCATTTAAGTTAATTGAATAACTTAGTCTCACATTATTTTATTTTCCATCTTGTAGGTACAAAAAAAAAAAACAACGAAGGCACAAGGCACAAGGAAAACGAAAGGAGGATTTTTTTTATTTTTTTTAAACTCGAAGTGTTTTTAAATGGTTTAATTTTTTGTTCAACACTTCTTTATGAAATTGTTACCTTTTTGCTCCTAGGACACTAATTTTCATTTGGGTCTAAAAAGAACAATTTGATTTTTTCCATTTCACAAAAGGTTAAAATTAAAGGTTAGACACTTACTAGATTTTGTTTTGGGCTAAAAATTGGACAAGCAATCTTCATACTTCATTTGGTACTTAAAACGAATCAAACAATTACTCTAGAAGGATAAAATTAATGTGTTTTTGCCTTGTTTTGTGGTTACTTACTTAAACTAAAGTCATTGAAAAGGAAATATGCGCTTCTCTCGTGCTTCCAAGCGATCTTGATAATCAAAAGGCTTTTTTGGTGATTTTTGTGTAAGATAAAGTGATCACCTCCA
>VDFB02092851.1:0-11070 GCA_007258455.2 Sequoia sempervirens | reverse complement strand
GAGAGGGAGGGAGTGGGAGAGAGATAGAGGGTAGAGGGTTTAAGGGTTTAAGGATTTAAGGTTTAACGGTAAAGGGCTAAGGGTAGAGTGGAGAGAGAGAGAGAGAGAGAGAGAGAGAGAGAGAGAGAGAGAGAGAGAGAGAGAGAGAGAGAGAGAGAGAGAGAGGAGGGGAAGGGAGAGGGAAGAGGGAAAAGAAGGGCAGAGAGAGGGAGAGAGAATTAGGAGGGAACAATGAGAGAGAGAGAGAGGGAAAGAGATAATATTTAAATATTTTATATGTTAGTAATATTAATTAGTTATATAACATTTATATATTAGTACATATATATATACATTAACTAAAATATAGAAATAATATTTAAATATTATATAATAATATAATATATTATATATTAAATTATAAACTATATTGTATATTCTAAACTAGATATATTAAAATAAACTATAAAATATTTATTGCATTTTCTAAATCATATATTATAAAGTGTAAAACATTTTTTAAAATCATATATAAACCAAATCGGATATCCGATTCAAAATGGATATTTGATTTGAAACGGATATCCAATATTTCTAAAAAAGAATTTATTGCCTTGGGATTAGCCTCAGGCTTGCTTTGGTATTTGGCTTGGACATGCCAATCCTAAGAAGTCAACGCAAAAAATGTGTTTGACAAGTCACCTTGTTTTTCTAGACTTCGTCCATGTGGCTGACGACTTTATTTTTAGCCAAAATTGATGAAACGAAAAGGGTTTGTAGAGGAGACTCTCAGCTTTCCACCAATATAAATTATTCTTTACTTTGAATTTAATAAATAATTATTATTTATTTTCTATTAGAATTATGACTAAAGTGCTAATTGATAGGCTGATTGAAAAACATCTATAACTTTCAAAGGGTATCATATTTTTTGAATCCAAAATATGCATCACATTCTATGTTTCACATACTATAGGATTAAAAAAAAATTGAATTTTATGAAGTTTCACCAAGCATGTGGTTTACATACAAGTTTTTATATATTTTAAAAGTTGCAATAAAAAATCATAATTAATTATTTACTTGGAAAAAAATTACAAAAAATATGCATCACATCCCAGACATGAGTCCCTCTACTTATATCTAAAATCTTATAAAAAAATATTATCATTTTATTTGTATAGGGTGGCCGTATTGCATATCTTACTTCTTTATTTTTCCTCCGAAATTTGGCATCACATTGAAATTTCAATTTTTCACCAAATAGACTTTAAAAAAAATAAAATAAACTTAGTAGTTTAGAAACTAAATTCAATTTTCCATAGATTCTATTCTTACATATTTTTGAAATAATATAGATAACTTATTCAATTTTTTATGTCAAGTTGCCTAACTCTGATTTTTCTGAATTTTCATTGCCACTTAAGGGCCTATTTTTTCCATGATAATCCTGCACATACCCATCAATTCACAATCACCGCCAACAATTCATCACCATGACGTGTTCATCATGTATACAATTCACCTCCATCAATTCATCGTCGTGGTATATTCATCAGGTATACATTTTTCAATATTTAAGTGGCCAAGAGCACCCAAAAATGAAAAAGTATAGAGATTTTGTTGAACGCATAAAAAAGCTATACATGGTGAATGTACCACAGTGATGAATTGTATACATGATGAATATATCACAACGATGAATTGTTGACGATGAATTACTGGTAGTGAATCTACCTGAACCCATAATCCACAATGTGTTTTTAATAGTTGAAGAGTCGATGTCCAAAACTACCTCCATTTTGCTAGTACTAAAATAACCTAGTTGTTGGAACTCCCATTTTCCACTAGGATCCAAAATCTTGTAGTAATCTTGTTGGATACCAAGTGTTTAAAGAGATTCTAGCTATCTTAGCATAGTACACATAGTTGTGAATACTTTTCTCCTACCTGTGGTACCTCCTCACAGTGCAATCATGGTACATACCAAGGACCCCAAACATTATCATCGAGTGTGCTTCAACACCATCACAATATGGGACTTAGATTTGTTTGTCACCTCTAGTCAGATACCACTCCTCTCTTCATATTGCTTTGTTTCATTTATTGGGATTGTTAAAATTCATTTTTATCTAGGTATCCATTAAATTGTGGTTCCCATTTAATTCCAATGTGTTGATTGAGAGGAGAGGCAATTCTACTAACTTGTGAATAGGGGTGTATATTATTTTTAAAATTTTATAGTTCTTTACTTCTATAAAGTTAACTAAATTTTTTAAAAGAAATATTCATAATAATATTTTTAAATATATAAAAATAATCTAAATTATAAAATACTTTTCAAAACACAAAAGAAATTTAATAGTTGAACTTCTTTTTATCAAATATAAGGGGTTTAAATGAACCTCATCCTACCACATGACTATTGTTTGGATTTAATTGAAGGGAGTTTAGTTGAGCCCTTTCAATTGAACCCTAACAAGTTTGTTGTCAAATTTAGTTGTATTTTTCAATTCAATTGAGAGTTAAGGATTAAAGGGTCGCCATTTTTTCAAAGCCATCCAAGACATGATCCTGATCTCAACTCTTATGGTGTCAAGGATCGCGCACTCAACAAGACTTGATCTCAAGTGGACTCATTCAGAACCATTCAACTTCACCAACAAACTAAGGACCATTTGACATATGCATTTATTTTAATTAATTTAGATTTATGTTAAAAGAATTGTATTCTTTCACAACAATAAAACATGTCCTCTCATATATAGGTGAAGGCTAATCTCCATATAACATAACCTATGATCATCAAGTACATATACATAATCATCTTATCACTCACATAAATATTTAAAATATTTTTGAAGTATATTGAAAAACACAATATATTTATTAATACACGACTATACAAATAAATTATAATTCAAACCCATGACATTTTATTAATAAATGTATCAAACAATGATATTTGTAACTACAATAACTTACATTTATTGAAAAAAAAGATACCTCAAATATTTTTTTTGAAAATCATAATTACATATCACCCTATCATTCCTACTCCCATCAATACACTCACAAAATATGTGAATGTAACCAAACAACAAAATTTAATGCATGTTTCACAAGCTTCTAAAGCAACAATATTTTTTATTAATAGCAAAGGCATTGCTCCAAAACATGTAAACCATTCTCTACTCTAAAATAAAATAGACAAAGTGGTGTTATCCCAACAACAAACAACTAGTCATAGCTTGGATTTTGATTCAACAACTGTAAACCATTTAATTAATTGCAATTTTGATGGAATCCCCACCACAAATATTCCCCAAAACCCATAGTTAAGTGCAACACAAACCCCCACCACAAGTATTTAAAATCTCAAGTCAAATGATTATTTGCCATCATATTTCTATATTTAGCCGTTCAAGAAGACCATGCACATGTTGATAGAAATAAAACAAATAAATGGAAATTATAAAAAATAGAAAATAAAATATTGAAATGATGCAAGTTGTGACAAAAAATTTGTGCATGGGATGATCCCAATCAACACGGCTAAATTCGTTGAACTTATTCAAATCTTCTAGTCCCTCTATTCACACACACGACAAAACCCCTTGGAAAATGGGGACAAAATTAAAATCGTTCTAATCTAATACCAAAAAGGCCATACCCTATCTTTTACCTTTTTAAAAAAAATATTTTTGGTCTTCTCACACGGCTAAAGTCGTTGAACTTATTCAAATCTTCTAGTCCCTCTATTCACACACACGACAAAACCCCTTGGAAAATAAAGATAAAATTAAAATCGTTCTAATCTAATACCACAGTTTCTAAAGGGAAAAAGGCCATACCCTATCTTTTACCTTTTTAAAAAAAATATTTTTGGTCTTCTCACAAATATTTTGTCTTGACATTAAGTTATGTTGAAAAGCATTTTTTATTCAGAATATTAGATGAATTTTATATGGTAAAGGTTAAAAAGATTACAATTAGCACTTGCATTTAAAGGAGGTTCAAGGATTATGCTTATAGAAAACTATATATATGTTAATATGTTAGAAAGTATGTGTTTGTGTATCGATACGCTGCAAATTCTAGTTGCATGTGGCTGGATTAAACAATTAATAATAATTTCTAAATAATGGAATGGAATAAACTTAGGCAACTCTAGAATTTTTCTTTAAAGAAATTAAGTATTATCTCATTAGGAAATATTTGCATACATATTTAGAACATAAAGCAATACAAATGAAAAAATAAAGTTATCAAATTGACAAAAAACACTCCAAATGGAAATAGAATGTTCCTATCTAGTTGTCAAATCAATGTTTATCTAGCTTTTATGTGATAAGTGAGATTTTGGAAGCTTTTACCTGATATATTGGAGGCTTTTACCATTAAACGGCAGCTCGTTTACCATTAAATGACAGCTGAAACTTGTTTTCCAATGACTCAACAGTGGTTTGCTCTCAGGCTCAAATCTCACACTATATGTAGTCTATCGGCTAATAAAAAAATTGATCATACAATTTACAATTTATATATAATTGTGATATGAAATTTTGTTATGTTAAAACAAATCTATATTTATAATATATATAAAAGATCTTGACCTTTTATTTATTATATTTTCAAAAAATATATATATATATATATTTCAAATAATCATAATAAATTTACATTTGTAATATATGGTAAAGATCTTGACTTTTATATGGAAAAGACCTTGACTTTACATGTATTATATTTACTAAAATAATCTTATTTAAATATTTATAAATAATGGGGAATTGATAAAATCTTGAGCTTACATTTATTTCTTTATTTGATTTAAATTGTTTTAGATGTAGATAAGAACTTTATTTAGTCTTCATGTAAATAAACATATTTCAATTAGTTAATTTGTAGCATTTTGTCATCATTGAGCAAATATGAGAATTAAGTTTAAATGTTACTTTTCAATTAGTAGATGATGTTAGTTGCATTTTATCATATCATTGACAAAAATGTGAATTCAATGTAATTGTACTTTTCAATTTGTAAATGATGTGTTGTATATATTTTGTCATCATTGAGCACATATGTGAATTCAATGTAATTGTTATTTTTCAATTAGTAGATGACATCATAACATATTAGTGTTTATACTCTATGGAATGGTATGATAATTTCTAAACTTGTTCATGATTACCATATTTAGAAGAAATGCATAATAAATGAGATAACACCATTTACATAAATATAATTTGTTTATGTATCTTTTCAACTTCTTGGAATTATGATTTTATTTTATGGATATGTTGTTGGGTGAATTCATGATCATTGGGTCCTATGTGCATGTCTTAAATGTGTTTGGATCAAAATATATTAAATAAACAATGTTTTAAGCCCATATTACCTCAAAAAAATGTTATACTTAAAAACATGTGATATGACATTTCCTTATATTTTATCATGTTAGGCATGTAGATGAGTATATAATAGAAGCATCCTCACACCTATCATTTATTCACAAGTGTAAGAGATATCATTTTAAGCATATAACCTATTTATTAAGTCATCACAAAATGAGAAAATTACAAGTAGATAACATATGATTTTTCTTACATTTGCAAAATGAAGAAGCTGTTGCTATCTGGTCTGAGATGGAAGCTTGGAAAAGGTAGTAAGATCCATTTTTGGGAGGATTCGTGGCTCTTGGATTCCCCCTTGGCTGACTCTGAATTCAAAAATCTGATGGAACCTACTTCTCGATTCTTTGGTAGAAATGTGGAGGATTACATACATGGTTTACAGGGTGCTAGGTGTTAGAAAGATATTGGCTCCTGTGGCCCTCTCTCCCCTAACCTACAATGTCTTGCTTCTTCCTTACAGGTTTTACTCTCTCAGTACAAATTACCTTTGTTTGATATTGATATGATTTCTTTTGGGCCTTGGATAGTAAAGGCGACTTGACTGTCAAGACGGCTTACGATTTACTGTCAGACAGGGGTATTCAAAGCAAGTTATGGAAGAAGGTTTGGAACTACCACCTAATTCCTAAAATAAATTTCTTTTGTTGGATGGCCTATCACAACAGGATCCTAACCCAAGATAATCTAAGAAGGAGGGGATTCCAAATCCCGCACAAGTGCTTGTTGCACCATGCAAAGACAATGAAGAAACTGTGGATCATATGCTTTTGCACTGTCCATTTGTTGTTGGTGTCTGGGATCTTGTCTTTCAAAGTTAGAGACACACTGGACCTTGAATAAAGATTTGGCTTCCTTTGTGGTGGGGTGGAATGGTCCTTTCCGACACCCCCTCCCCTTGGAAATTTGGAGGAAAATTCCACCTATTTTTTGTTGGTGCATTTGAAAGGAAAGGGACAATAGAGTGTTATGGGATATTGAGAAGACCCTGAAGCAAGTGTTTGGTCGTGGATCAAGACTTATCTATGAAAGTCTCTCCTTACTAAAGTGGAAACCACTGGACACAGCCCCAACTGGTTGGGAGATTAAAATGACTAAATCTTGGAAAATTGAGCTTGGTATTGATTCCTTTGATAACTCCAAATCTATTTCTAGGAAAAACACTATCTAGAAACATATATCTGAGGGTTGGTTTAAACTAAATTTTAATGGCACAGCTAAGGGGAACCCTGGTCTGACCAACATAGGTGGTGTTATAAGAGACTGTTTGGGCAACTTGGTTGTTGGGTATGCCGTGGTATTGGTATCCACTCTTCTATGGTCGTGGAGGCTCGTGCGCTACTCAAGGGTGTTGAGATTGTTGTCACTCTAGGCATTAAGAACCTAGATATTGAGGGGGATTCTAAAAATGTGATTGACTCTATTAATTTGGGTCATCTGCTTGGTTGGGACTTATGGGATATTCTTCTAGATATTAATATCTTAATCTCTAGATTTGATAGGTATCTCCTATCTCATATCTTTCGGGAAGGTAATCCGGTGGCTGATGGCTTCACCAACCTGGGTCCACTTGGCAGATTTGCAAGTGTTGGAAAAAGATTGATGTTTTGTCGGTGTTTATTCAAATGTTAATCCTCTTGCAGCAAAGGAATTACTCTAATGTTAATGATTGATCTATCTTACTTTTTCAGGTACAAGTGGCATTCCCTGACGAATCATTGGTTGGTTAAGTCTAGGAAGTGTGAGGTGTTTAAACTCAAGTGGGTTGCCACGTGGGTTTTTCTTCTCATGGTCATTTTTGGTGGGGCCCTTAACCCTTGTGGGCTATCTTTTCAATGGTACAACATATCTCTCCAAATCTCATGGAGTTCGTGTATAAGGATTTACTCTGCCATCTCTTTTACTAATTCCAAATTAAGGCATCTAGATTACGCCTTAGATTTTATCAAATGTAATTCAATATATCTAATATGCCCCCTACATTTAAATGGTTTTGGAAAGTGTGTAACTTCATTAAGTTGATGAGATATTTGGATTTAAATTTAGAGCCCATTATTACTTCTCTTTAGTTAATTTTTGAGTTTCCTTGTGATGATGATGGGCTAGCGTGGCGAATGTCATCAAAAATGACCGTCGAAATGTGTGAACGTCACTCTACCTTTATTACGCCTCTTCATCTTGACGAGCGTTGTAAATTTTTATGCAACGATAACCTTTCTGATGTTCATTATGCTTTCTGGCTTTACTTTTTTAGTATTGTGTGTTGTGGGTCATGATGGGTGGTGAGCATGTTATGACTGAGCTGGAAAACTATGAGGAGTTTCACCAGGATCCCCTGGCTTGGCATATATGTTCGAAAGGTGGGCTTGCGCCACTCATGGAAAATATTGTGGGCCATGACGAGATGTTTTCAGCCCAATTTGCTAGCCTTTGGAAGGATCAACAAGTCACCCTAGGTGGCATTGATTTCGACGTGAATGAAGAGGTTATTGGTAGGGATACTGGCCTCTCCTGTGAAGGCATAAAGTATAAAAAACACACTAAATCACAAGACTCGGTGAATATAACTACATTTTTTAAAGGGAATGAGAAACCAATGAAAAAGTATTCTAGCTTCGACCAGGAAGCATTGCCTAAACCTTGGGATAAGGTCTACGATGCCATCATGAAGTATGTCACTCTCGAGGATCATTTCAAGGTATTTTATTTTTACCACTTACCGCTATTGAATCACTTAAGGCATAGGATGTTGCTTAGTTTCCCTTTCTTTCTGCTTTCTTCTTTGGAAAGTTCCATCAAAGAATCCTAGGAAATTGCCACTCTCAACCATGATTCTCTGCCTCCTTTACCATTGTACCAAGGCCTTATCCATAGACTCTACCATTTCCATTCGGCTTTGGTCCCTCCAAAACCCATCTTGGCTATGAGGGTGGAAGAATTAGTTTCCCCAAAAATTAACCCTGGTAACCCTTCCCCTACTATTTCAGCGGGCTCTAAGAGGAAATCCCCCATCCCTGAGGATGTTCCTAGTACTAAGACTATAGCCACTTCTCCCCTAAAGAAAAAGAAAATTGAGGCTGGGTTGACCCATTCAGGTGCAGTGGCTAGGCTCTGTGAGCTGAAAAGTAAGAAGGTTAGCAGACTAGCTGCTAAGAAGAAAGGAAAAAATGTTTCTCTTCTTCTAAGGGCTCTTCCAGTTTCTGAGGAAGGTAAATTTAATGAGGAAAATATTATAAGCGTGATACTATGGTAGGGGCTAGCTTTGAGTTAGGGGTGGAGCAGATGAGTGTGAGAAGATCCCATAGACTGGCACAATACAAGAAAGAGGCCCCCATTGATAATATCTCCAATGACTAGGTTAAGTCTAGCGGCGGGGTTGAAGGCATCAAAGCTACTAAAAATATGAAGGATACTGGACCCATAGAAGACCCAAGTCACTTCTTTGACTTAAACCAGATGCTTTGGTAGGACTCTACCAATTCCTCAGATACTAGGGTTGGTGCTAAAACAGAGATCCAGATTAAGGAGGACAAAGCAGATGAGCTCGGAGGGTTGTAGGAGCAGGTGACAATGCTGAATTGTAAGGTTAATTTCCTGGCTCAATTTACTTTCAAGATGATTCATAGGTTCGCTCTCACTCTCTCAGATGTTGTCAAGGAGGAATTGGACAATAAAACCATGGATGAAGGCCCCAACTGGATTGGGAAGGATGTGTTAAACCTCTTGGTCAAGAAATGGGAAGGTTTAGACAATTAGCTTTTGGGTATGTGTTGTGTTGTGTCTATGTTGTTACTAGGCTATGTCTATGTCTCTTGTATGTTGTTACTGTAATCTTTTTTGATACTTTTTGGTTATGATTCTTTTTGGCCCTGTGGGCTCCTCGTGTTAATGGTACAACACCCTGTAAATATTGCTTATATTATCAAAAACCTATGATTTTTCTTACTAAATCAAAGAGACAAAGAGAGTATTCGTTCAATCATTATACAATAGAAAAATTACAAGGAGATAGCATATGGTTTAATTTTCTTGAGAAATTCTTGGTATAAGTCTATAATGGACTCTTATAACTTTTTTAAGAAACCTTGAATGATTTTATTTTTGAAGAAAATAAATTAAATGTGATTTTATATTTGATTTCATAACAACTAACATCTTTGATTTTAGCCTTCTAATTCTATAAAAAGGTTAAGGTCTCCATCTTTTTCAAATGAAAAAGATCAAATAGTGAACAAGTTATTTCCATCTCTAGTCATTTTGGAGTCTTTGCACAAGAAGATGAAAATAACATATTTGGTTCATCATGAACTACAAGGTTTTATCTTATAATGTGAGAGGTATTTCCCTCCCTCAATGGAAGTTTAAACTCAAAGAACCCATATTGAAATGGAGATTAGATGTTTTATTCTTAGAAAAAGTCAAATTAAGTAATGATCACCTAAATATGACTCTTTTCAATCTTTGGAAAGAATTTGTGTTCCTTCATACTTCTTGTAATGATGGTTGTGGTGGAGTTATGCTTGGAATGTCTCCTTATATTTCCAAACATATCATCAATAAAGGGGAGGACCCCTCACATATTTATGTTTCTGCTCTTTCCTTTATCAATGGAAAACCTATTGGTTTTGTTCCATATATGCTCCTAATAATCTAAAAGATAAATCTGCTCTTTGGAATTGGATTTCTAAAATTATTCCTAATGTTGATTGGGTGTTGGGAGGGGAATTCAACATGGTTGAGCATCATGAAGATCATAGCTAGTTCAATTATTTCAAAATTAGCCATGATAAATTTGAAAGATGGATGTATTTCCATAATATTGTTGGAGTGGTTGACTCCATTCATAATAAATTCACCATCCATGCCTATAATTAATTTACATGGTCCAATTTCAGATTAGGAAGTGATAGGAATTTGAGTAGATTGTAACAATTTTATGTATCTAATAATATCTAATGGGAGAATTCTCCTTCTGGTTATTGTGTACAAGTTGATTATTCAGCTAACTTATTTGATCATTTTCCTATCATTTTCTCTATCTCTCTCACTCATAAAGCAACTCCTTATTCTCAACTCATCTACAATATTAATACCTCTCATTTAAAAAATATTAAATGTGTTTCTTCTTTCTAGTGGGAATTTAGATTTATATTCTAAAGCCACAAAAGGGTGAGTCATGGATTGAGTGGTGGTGTTCTGCTCAAACACAATGCATTGATTTTCTTCAATTATTTGGTAAGTTAATGGCATGGAGATGTAAATGTAGAGAAAAATCCCTTTGGAAATCAGAACAAGCTAAGAAACAACTGATTTTTTATCCTCATAATGAAAAGATTCAAAATTATATTGTTGTTACTAAAATGTAGCTATGAAAACTAGACCATTACAAGGCATAGGGTACCAAGATTAGAGCTAGAATTTAATGGATAAAGAGAATAAAGGATCCAAATTTTTCTTCAATTATCTCAAATATAAACATAAAAAAAAAGAGAAAATTGGTGTTTTTGTGGAAGAAAATGGATTACACAAAGACCTTGTTGAAATTATTAGATTATTTTTTAAAAATTATGAAAAATTATTTAAAGACAAGAATAATTGTACAAATATTTAGTATAACTTGGAAGAAAGTGTCAAGATGCATATCCCTAACAATATTGATCCAAGTTATAGTTGATTT
>VDFB02092850.1:0-10708 GCA_007258455.2 Sequoia sempervirens | reverse complement strand
TGATGTAAGTATGAATGGATATGAACTTAAAATTCAAAGAAATTAAGAAGTTGTATTTTTGGAAGGTTTAACTAGTAAATGTGTGTACCTAATGGTACAATATTGACCTCTCCTAAGAAAAATCAACTTGTAAATTAAAATGGAGAATAGGATTGACAAAAATTCTCAACTGAAGCTATATTCTAATATGCACCCCTAAAATCTTATAAAAAAAAATTCTTTCAGGGAAAAGGGGATCACCTAAGACATAAGGATAAGGGTACAAAGGTAATTTACTTGGCTAGTAACATAAAATTCTAAAGAATTCATCAATGCAACTTCCTAATAAGTTGAGACGACTGGGGGAAGGATGTCACATCCCTATCAGCTATCTCTGTGGTGAATATTGGAGAGCAAAAAAATAATAAAAACAAATACTTGGGAAACAAAATAGTCAATTCCCAATTAATGAGGCATGACTACGATATTGGTTTGTTGTGAGGCATTAAAACTAGAGAGGATAAGAGGAATGGGGGACTCAAAGAAGGACAACGACAACACATTTAGTAAGGCATGGCACCCTTCACCTCCCACCATATTTTCATCTGATTTTCCATGTGAAATGGTAAGCGAGGGTAGGTAGTGTGAAAAAAAGAGGCACATAATAGTCTTTAAACCCCCGTGACCCCTCATTTTATGAGGGAAAGCTTTGTCTTTGGGAGAACACAGGGAAAAAATAAAGGTAGAGATAATGCGATGTTTGATAGAAACTTTCAGAATGCAAGAGCGACTGGGGAAGAAAAATGTGCAGAGGAAGAAGAAGGTGTCAATGGTGATTTCTTGGGAAATCACATGTAGAAAACGGGAGCTGAGATAGGGCACAAATGTGGACACAAGTCTCTTGAGGAAATGCCATCTCAGGGACTTCATGGATTGCTGGATATACAAAATTAATCTGTTGGAAAAGTATTTAGATATTTGCGAGCAATGTGATTGGCAGGTGTAAAGCTACATTCCAAAACCACTACCAGTATCCGCCTTGTCTACGGTAAAATGAGAGTTTAAGGCAAGCTACGAACATTCTCTAAAGATTAGGGGATAAACAAATCCGAGGAGAGGAACAGAATAGCGTGGAAGAAAGTGCGGGAAAAAAAAAACAAATAGAGTGGGCAGTTATGAAGAGTTTGGCGATGATATTTTTCCCAAGACTAGGCATGGTGTGATGCGACGTACAAGTGTATGGCACCTTCATCATCAGGGATCAGTTGGTCTAAGAGCTAGACTTCACAACCATTGATAGCATCCTCTCTTCCTGCGTTGGAGATCGAATCTCAGAGAGTAACAACAGATTTGAAAAAATTGGGGATACCTGTGGATTTATTGAAACGATAGGCTATATGCAAGATAAGTTTCTAGAAAAGCTAAGTAGTTTATTCAATTTATACATTTCTACTATAATCTCATTCTTATTTGTTGCATAAATTGACCTGCAAATATTCTCCTATGTTATAGAATAGTTTGATTACCATGTTTAAAGGCTATCTATGCAACTCATTCATACTATCCTTTCATCAAGAATTTCACCGTAGTAGTTGATCTAGATGCAATTATAATTTCTGTAATCAAGAGAAACTAGTAGTGGACTTTTAAATTGGAATACAATAAGCAACTATGATAGACCTTTTCTTCCATCTCAATACAATGCAACCTTAAATGGTCAAAGGAGACCCCTCCAAATAAAAGAGCCATGTAGCATTTTTATGTGTCTAATACTTTAATATGTATTTAATAGTCCTTTACCATGATCATTGCAATAGGTGTAGGAAAATGATATGTGATGTTTATTCCATTGGGTTATTCTTATCCATGAATTTGTATTAATGAGTTTTCTTATTAGTGACTTTTAGTGGTTCAAGACATCAAGATCCAATACATTGGTGATATCCAATATTATCAAATCAAAAGGTTGTTATTAAAGAGGATTCAAGTTCTTAATTTTAATGTGAGGATATACTAGATATCCTTCTCGATAAGAACTGAGTGAATATAATTTATTTATGTATGGGACATAGGTAAGTTAGAAGCCATGGTTGATATTATACAATTTCCCAACTATATAAAGATAAGTCTATATAATCTTGTTTTAATGGAACCTTTTAATTGTTTTAGCAATGACAAGATAGTAAGAGTGAACATAAAGCGAAAAGGGTTTTTTAAAGGAAGTTCTCAGTTTCCACTGCATACATAAGGTACATGTAAACACACTTTGAATTTTATCGTGAATTATTATTCATTTTCTATTCAAGGTTATGACTAAAGTCCTCATTATTGACTTATTGAAAAACATCTATAGATTTCAAACAGTATCCACATTTTTAAATCCAAAACGCGTAATTTACATTCTACGCCACTTCCTTTTATAGGATTAAAAAGAAAAGTTGAATTCATGGTTTTGAAGCCAAGTTAAAGATTGGTTAAGACACACCAAAGTTTTCTATATTTTAAAATTTGTAATAAAATTATAATTCAATTATTTTACTTGGAAAAAAGAGATTCGAGAAAAATATGCATCGCCGGGACGCATAAAGGTCCCTCTACTTATATCTAAGATCTCATAAATTTTTTATCATTTTAACCTTGGATTTAAGGTGGTCAGGATAGACCCACCCTACTTATTTTCCACAGAATTTAAGTACTCTTGCGTTTCCAAATTTCCAATTTTCACCAAATAAGATTTTGTTTTATTTTTAAAAAAACCTAGTAGTTTATAAATTACTTGAATTTTCTAAATTTATTTCTTACATATTTTTGGGAAATAATATAGATAACTTATTCAATTTTTCGTCAAGGTTGCACTGGCTTTCACGATTTTCTAATTTTTTTTTGCCACTTAAGGGCATATTTTTCCATGATGATCCTGCGGCGCACAGCCATGATTTAACATATCAAGGTTAATCATGCCTTTGACCTCTTTGGATATTCTCCTTCTATCCATTTAGTTTGGTGCTTCTCTATACAACCTAGAATCTATTCCAAAACTCTCATCATTGGGTGACCTATCTCCACACAAACCACCATTTTGAAATAAGGGTGTGTCATTTTTTTGTGTGTTCATATCTATTTCAGAATACAAATAAAAAACCCCACAGTCCTTTCCAACTTTCTAGTTCTCTACAAAGGATGGTTGCAATATCACCTGTAATGTTATACCTTCTTGAACTTTTCCCTATTTGACTATGCTATGCCTTGATTGTAATATTCATAAATGCTCCATTTTTTTTTTTATCTTAATTAGATTTTAATGGAACACACTTTCATGGATCTCATCTTGATTTTTTAAGGTTGAGGACACACTACCTAAACCTTTATTTTGACTTTCTTTTTATGCTTTTAAAATTTGTATATGAACCTTGAAAAGTTTCGTATGACTGTCAGGCTTGTTCCTGAGTGATTGTCCATTCTTCATTGTGCTTGATCTATTACTTTGGAACTACCCTTATTTATGTTTTGCAAGCTCATTGTGTCTTAATTGCAATGGTATCATTTCTTTTTGACTACTCACTAGCTTCTACTCTTCCATCGGTTAGCTGAGTTCTTTATGCATTGACATTTCACATTGTCATCCAACTGTGTCTATAGGTTTGTGAGTATAGGTCTACATCATGCTAGGGTATCTATCAACATCACTACCTTCTCCAAGAATGTTGTCTCAATCTTGAGACTTATGCCATGAGAAAAACACAACCATGCACCTTTTTCCCGCCTTATATACTTAAGATCTCATCTTATGACAATTGTACATTGTCAATGGTTGTGTTTTCATTTTCAATGGTCGTGTTTAGAATAGGGAGCTTGTCTTTGAGATAATCTAGTATGCTCACCCTTATCAAATCATTGATTTCCTACCTTATTGTCATGCAAAAACCCTTTAAAGACTGTCATAGTAAATATGGTTATTACTCCTTTCAATTTCATTGCTCTTCAAACTATCTTACTCCTTCATGAATAGACTAGGTGGATGTCCTTTAATAGCATTAGTGACTATATTTCTCTCCTTGGATTGGTTGTCCTAATAGTCTACCCTTGGTGAAAGCACATATAAACCCTTACATAGCTACTATTCTTCAACCTAAAAATCTACCTCTAGAGATAATGACTACCCTCATGTATTAGGTTCTTTGATAGATTTTAATGCTATCTTCTTCCCTTATTGAAGATCACTAAAAATGAAAAACCTCACAATTATTGAGTTTTAGAGTCCTTTATGAGATTTTATGACTTTTTTCTAACATCTTTGGGAATTCAAAACCCTACTTATATAGGTAACTAGCATTTAAAAGATAGTGAAGATGAAAATAAAATTTTGCATATATCTAACCTAGAAACTTATCTTAGTGTTGGTTTTCATGTCATGACCATAACTCAAACCTCCTTTCATGTAAAGAATTGAAGATTGTGGACATAGAACTCATGGTATCACATTTGCATGGCTCTCTTTCTCTTGTTGGCCACCATAAAAACCTTATTATTGTTGTGTAAGGAGCTCAATAGGTAAAAACCCTTGTAGATAAACCTCTTGATGTGCATGATAACTGAAAGCTCCTTCATTCAAGCTCTAACCATCTTCAATTCCAACATCAATAAAACCCTAATTCCACTTCAATGTGAAGATTTTTTTCCATATTTTCTCTTTTTCCTTTTATCTTTAGCACCCAAACATACATTCTCTCCTTTTCCATGAAACTTGGTGTTTACTTTTGATTTTGCCTCTATTTTTTCCCTTGCATGTGAAAGCATTATTTTCTACACCTTGGCATAGATGTAATCTTCAATCTTTTTGAGAAAAATATTTTAACAAGGTTTTTTAGATTAAGAGTTTAACTCTTCCCTTAAAAAAAAAAAGACCTTAAGATAGAAAATATTTAAATCAAATATCTAAATTTTATTTTGAACAATTTCCTAAGAGTTCTGAAAATATGTATTACAATAAGGTTGGACCTTGAGCTCCTCATGGAAACCTCTTTTATCTAGCCTCAATTTGTGGGTTCCTCCCCTTTCCTAACTTCCCTCATCTCCCACCCATCATTTCTCATCTCTAGTCTCCTTTCTTCTTCCCCCTCTCTACCCCTTCTTCCTTTCTCTATTTCTTTCCTCTTGTTTGTAGCCTCCTTTCTATCGCCTCTCCTCTTTTTGTCATCCTTTCTCTGCTCCTTTTGAGGTCCTTTTATCTAGATTTTAATTTTGACATATTTTTCCTTTCTCTTCCTTTTTGTTCTTAATTGAAGTATTGTTAATTTTTTTAATTTTTCTTTTTATCTGACTATTTTTTTCCCTTTTTCTTTTATTACATTTGTCAATTATTTTCCTATTAACCTTTTGTCACATCCCTATTAGCTTTCTCCATGGTGGATATTGGAGAGCAAATAAATTTTAAAAAAACAAATACTTGGGAAACAAAATAGTCAATGCCCAATTAATGAGGCATGGCTACGATATTGGTTTGTTGTGCAGGCATTCAAACTAGAGAGGATAGGAGGAATGGGGGACTCAAAGAAGGACACAGACAACACATTTAGTGAGGCATGGCACCCTTCACCTCCCACCATATTTTCATCTGATTTTCCATGTGAAATGGTTAGCAAGGGTAGGTAGTGTGAAATTCACCCCTTATTATGTGGGAAATTTCATGGCATAATTAAGAGTATTAAGAATTCTCCTCTTGATGTAAGTATGAATGGATATGAACTTAAAATTCAAAGAGATTAAGAAGTTGTATTTTTGGAAGGTTTAACTAGTAAATGTGTGTACCTAATGGTACAATATTGACCTCTCCTAAGAAAAATCAACTCGTAAATTAAAATGGAGAATAGGATTGACAAAAATTCTCAACTAAAGCTATATTCTAATATGCACCCCCTAAAATCTTACAAAAAAAAGTTCTTTCAAATGTGATCAAATTAGGGAAAAGGGGATCACCTAAGACATAAGGATAAGGGTACAAAGGTAATTAACTTGGCTAATAACATAAAAATCTAAAGAATTCATCAACACAACTTCCTAATAAGTTGAGACGACTTATTCCAAGGTGGGAAGGATGTCACATCCCTATCAGCTATCTCTGCGGTGGATATTGGAGAGCAAAGAAATAATAAAAACAAATACTTGAAAAACAAAATAGTCAATTCCCAATTAATGAGGCATGACTACGATATTGGTTTGTTGTGCAGGCATTAAAACTAGAGAGGATAGGAGGAATGGGGGACTCAAAGAAGGACAACGACAACACATTTAGTGAGGCATGGCACCCTTCACCTCCCACCATATTTTTATCTGATTTTCCATGTGAAATGGTAAGTGAGGGTAGGTAGTGTGAAAAGAAAGGCACATAATAGTCTTTAAACCCCCATGACCCCTCATTCTACGAGGGAAAGCTTTGTCTTTGGGAGAAGAACACAGGGAGAAAATAAAGGTAGAGATAATGCGATGTTTGATAGAAACTTTTCGAATGCAAAGTGATTAGGGAAGAAAAATGTGCAGAGAGAAGAAGGTGTCAATGGTGATTTCTTAGGAAATCTATGTAAGAAAACCTGAGCTGAGATAGGGCAAAAGAAATGTGGACACAAGTCTCTTGAAATGCCATCTCAAGGGGACTTCATGGATTACTGGATATACAAAAGAATTAATCTATTTAGGAAAGAGTATTTTAGATATTTGAGCAGAAATGGGTGGCAGGTGTAAAAGGCACGTTGTTCAAAACCACGGCCCCGTATCCTCTTGTCTATGCTAAAATGAGAGTTTAAAGGCCAAGAAGCTACAAGACATTCTCTAAAGGTGGGGGATAAACAAATCTGAGGGAGAGGAACAGAGGTGGCGTGGAAGAAAGTGCGGGAAAGAAAAAAATGGAGTAGGTAGTTATAGAAGAGTTTGGCGATGGTATTTTTCCCAAGACTAGGCGTGGTGTGATGCGACGTACAAGTGTATGGCAACTTCATCATCAGGGATCAGTTGGTGTAAGAGCTAGACTTCACAACCATTGATAGCATCCTCTCTTCCTGCGGTGGAGATCGAATCTCAGAGAGTAACAACAGATTTGAAAAAATTGGGGATACCTGTGGATTTATTGAAACGATAGGCTATATGCAAGATAAGTTTCTAGAAAAGCTAAGTAGTTTATTCAATTTATACATTTCTACTATAATCTCATTCTTATTTGTTGCATAAATTGACCTGCAAATATTCTCCTATGTTATAGAATAGTTTGATTACCATGTTTAAAGGCTATCTATGCAACTCATTCATACTATCCTTTCATCAAGAATTTCACCGTAGTAGTTGATCTAGATGCAATTATAATTTCTGTAATCAAGAGAAACTAGTAGTGGACTTTTAAATTGGAATACAATAAGCAACTATGATAGACCTTTTCTTCCATCTCAATACAATGCAACCTTAAATGGTCAAAGGAGACCCCTCCAAATAAAAGAGCCATGTAGCATTTTTATGTGTCTAATACTTTAATATGTATTTAATAGTCCTTTACCATGATCATTGCAATAGGTGTAGGAAAATGATATGTGTTGTTTATTCCATTGGGTTATTCTTATCCATGAATTTGTATTAATGAGTTTTCTTATTAGTGACTTTTAGTGGTTCAAGACATCAAGATCCAATACATTGGTGATATCCAATATTATCAAATCAAGAATTGTTATTAAAAGGGGATTCAAGTTCTTATTAATGTGTGTGAGATATACTAGATATCCTTCTCTTGATAAGAACTTGACCGAATGTAATTGTTATGTATGCAGACATAGGTAAGTTAGAAGCCATGATTTGATAATATACAATTTTCCCAACTATATAAATTAGAATCTATATAATCTTGCTTATATGGAACCTTGAGTTGTTTGCAACAACGACAAGATAGTAAGTGAACATAAAATCTAAAAGGGTTTTAAAGGAGATTCTATTTCCATCACGGAATTATGTTTTACTTTGAATTTAATAAGTAATTATTATTCATTTTCTATTCAAATTATGTGAGACTAAAGTCCTCATTGATAAACTTATTGAAAAACATCTATAGATTTCAAATAAGATTCACATTTTTTAACCAAAACATGTGTTACATTCTATACTTCACATACTATAGGATTAAAAGAAAAGTTGAATTTCATGAAGTTTTGACCAAGTTATGGTTAGGACACACAAAGTTTTCTATATTTTAAAATTTATAATAAAAAATTATAATTAATTATTTACTTGGAAAAAGTTTAGTAAATATGCATCACACGACATGAGCCTTCTTACTTATATCTAAAATCTCATAATTTTTATCATTTTATTGTGGTTAGGGTGGTCGATGATACCTACTTATTTTTCCCCTAAATTTAAGTACTAATGATTCAAATTTCAAATTTCACCAAATAAAGATTTGTTTTATTTTTAAAAACCTAGTAGTTTATAATTACACCTAATTTCTTTACAAATTTTATTCTACATATTTTTGAAATAATAATATAGATAACTTATTCAATTTACGCCAAGTTGCCTAACTCGATTTAATGCTATTGAAGTCATAATGCAATGGCATCTTGTCAATGTTTTGGTATGGTTATACATTGAAACCCTTGCTTTAACATATCAAGGTTAATCATGCCTTTGACCTCTTTGGATATTCTCCTTCTATCCATTTAGTTTGGTGCTTCTCTATACAACCTAGAATCTATTCCAAAACTCTCATCATTGGGTGACCTATCTCCACACAAACCACCATTTTGAAATAAGGGTGTGTCATTTTTTTGTGTGTTCATATCTATTTCAGAATACAAATAAAAAACCCCACAGTCCTTTCCAACTTTCTAGTTCTCTACAAAGGATGGTTGCAATATCACCTGTAATGTTATACCTTCTTGAACTTTTCCCTATTTGACTATGCTATGCCTTGATTGTAATATTCATAAATGCTCCATTTTTTTTTTTATCTTAATTAGATTTTAATGGAACACACTTTCATGGATCTCATCTTGATTTTTTAAGGTTGAGGACACACTACCTAAACCTTTATTTTGACTTTCTTTTTATGCTTTTAAAATTTGTATATGAACCTTGAAAAGTTTCGTATGACTGTCAGGCTTGTTCCTGAGTGATTGTCCATTCTTCATTGTGCTTGATCTATTACTTTGGAACTACCCTTATTTATGTTTTGCAAGCTCATTGTGTCTTAATTGCAATGGTATCATTTCTTTTTGACTACTCACTAGCTTCTACTCTTCCATCGGTTAGCTGAGTTCTTTATGCATTGACATTTCACATTGTCATCCAACTGTGTCTATAGGTTTGTGAGTATAGGTCTACATCATGCTAGGGTATCTATCAACATCACTACCTTCTCCAAGAATGTTGTCTCAATCTTGAGACTTATGCCATGAGAAAAACACAACCATGCACCTTTTTCCCGCCTTATATACTTAAGATCTCATCTTATGACAATTGTACATTGTCAATGGTTGTGTTTTCATTTTCAATGGTCGTGTTTAGAATAGGGAGCTTGTCTTTGAGATAATCTAGTATGCTCACCCTTATCAAATCATTGATTTCCTACCTTATTGTCATGCAAAAACCCTTTAAAGACTGTCATAGTAAATATGGTTATTACTCCTTTCAATTTCATTGCTCTTCAAACTATCTTACTCCTTCATGAATAGACTAGGTGGATGTCCTTTAATAGCATTAGTGACTATATTTCTCTCCTTGGATTGGTTGTCCTAATAGTCTACCCTTGGTGAAAGCACATATAAACCCTTACATAGCTACTATTCTTCAACCTAAAAATCTACCTCTAGAGATAATGACTACCCTCATGTATTAGGTTCTTTGATAGATTTTAATGCTATCTTCTTCCCTTATTGAAGATCACTAAAAATGAAAAACCTCACAATTATTGAGTTTTAGAGTCCTTTATGAGATTTTATGACTTTTTTCTAACATCTTTGGGAATTCAAAACCCTACTTATATAGGTAACTAGCATTTAAAAGATAGTGAAGATGAAAATAAAATTTTGCATATATCTAACCTAGAAACTTATCTTAGTGTTGGTTTTCATGTCATGACCATAACTCAAACCTCCTTTCATGTAAAGAATTGAAGATTGTGGACATAGAACTCATGGTATCACATTTGCATGGCTCTCTTTCTCTTGTTGGCCACCATAAAAACCTTATTATTGTTGTGTAAGGAGCTCAATAGGTAAAAACCCTTGTAGATAAACCTCTTGATGTGCATGATAACTGAAAGCTCCTTCATTCAAGCTCTAACCATCTTCAATTCCAACATCAATAAAACCCTAATTCCACTTCAATGTGAAGATTTTTTTCCATATTTTCTCTTTTTCCTTTTATCTTTAGCACCCAAACATACATTCTCTCCTTTTCCATGAAACTTGGTGTTTACTTTTGATTTTGCCTCTATTTTTTCCCTTGCATGTGAAAGCATTATTTTCTACACCTTGGCATAGATGTAATCTTCAATCTTTTTGAGAAAAATATTTTAACAAGGTTTTTTAGATTAAGAGTTTAACTCTTCCCTTAAAAAAAAAAAGACCTTAAGATAGAAAATATTTAAATCAAATATCTAAATTTTATTTTGAACAATTTCCTAAGAGTTCTGAAAATATGTATTACAATAAGGTTGGACCTTGAGCTCCTCATGGAAACCTCTTTTATCTAG
>VDFB02092849.1:0-42205 GCA_007258455.2 Sequoia sempervirens | reverse complement strand
GGCTATTGCTCTAGGGATTGAATGGTGTTTAGAGTTAAACATTAAGAATATTAGCATAGAAGGGGACTCATTGTTGGTGATCAATGCTTTGCGTTCAGGCAAGTTTCAGAATTGGAAACTAAACGCACTTCTGGGGGTGGTGGCACAACAGTTGAATCGATTTGAAAATTTTGATATTTCCCTTATTCTAAGGGAAGGGAACCAAGAGGAAAATTTATTATCCAATTTTGAAGCGGATGGGATTTCCCTTAAGGAAATGTCATGGGAAATTTTAAGGGGTGAGTAAATGTTGTGGGTGGTTGGGCCGGTGCCACCTCATCCTTTCTGGGTGAGGTGGTAAGCTCCTTGGGAGTTAGTGGGATCAATTGGTTGGTTGGGATGAAGGTCGGTGCTCGATGGGTGTCTCCCCTTAGACAAGGTGGCGAATGTCTGCCTATGCTGATGGTACCCGTGTCTTGGTGGCAACATCTAAAGGGTTTTTTATTCATCATTTCTTGCCAGCATTTGGTATTCGTGTTGTCCTTCAAAGGATTTTTAGTTCGTGGCTTGGGAATTATGGCGATGTAATCCTGCAGACTCATTTAATTGAAAAAATTGTTGGTTTAATGCATCCTCGGCTTGGCTGAAAATGAGCAGATTTATTTTGTTGGTTTCTGGTAAGGAATTGGAGATGAAGGGCTTGGTGACATCAGTCGAACTAAAGAGTTCGAAGAGGCAGATAGCCTTTGAAGGGAATATTTCCACGCTTTTCCTTCAATGCCTCATTCGCCACCCAGATTACCTAGTATTTGTGGCTATACTTGCATTTCTGGGAAGAAATTCATGATGGATGTTGAGGATTATAGGCTTGATTCAGATATTTCTTCTAGGGTGTTGGCGGGATTATTCGATGTTGGGGTTTCAAAGGGTGATGCCAAGATTATTATGCAGAGGTTGTTTAGGAAAGACATGTTGGTGGGATTGGAGAGGGATTTGGCTGCTGTGTGCATTGGGAAGGGTATTTCATGTCCTCGCGACCTGCATTTGCTCGATGATCTGGACACCTTAGTAAATTACTATCCCTTTTTGTTGGATGTTTCTGGGTTTGAATTGTTGGAGTACAAAAAGTTGGCGATTGCTAGTGTAGACTTCTTGAAGAAAAAGTACCATTTGGTTCCCTCGGCAGTTTCGGCTTGGAAATGGGGGTTCCGAATTTTTTCCCAACAAAATATTTGGTAAAACGGGTTCTAGGGTGTTTTGTTTTGTTGGTCTATGAATAGTTTGTTTAAGGCCATAGTTAGTTTAGCCTATGTGTTGGTTCAAAAGGGTTGTTTTGTGGGTGGTTAAGGTTAAGAAAAGTCATATACCGACTTGTAGTCTCCATGGTTTTTTGGTTTTGCACTCAACTTTAGTATGACGGCTTGTCTGTGAAGTTTTTGTCCATATGGGCGCCATGATTGGGGGGTTAAAAGTTTGGCTTTGGTGGTCATTGGTAGACGGTCTTTGCTTCTGGTTTCCTGCATTGTAGACGAATGTATCTCTTTTTGGAATTTCAATATAATCTATAATCTTTCTTACTGATAAAAAAAATGTAGGAGACATGTGCTCAAATAGACAAATCAATTACTAAATTAATTCCTTAATTTATGGAGGAAGTGTGTGTACGTGATCAAACAATCAAATGAATTATTCAATTTATGAAGGCACTTTAGATGAGAAGATAGAATAATTAATTAAATAAATAATTATTGATTTAATTAAATGTGGAAGAATATGATTTAATTTAAGTGATGTAATTAAATAAATTTATGAAACTTATTTAATTAATCAAAAGAAGAGATTAGAATTAATTAGCGACGTAATTAAGATAAATTAATGTAATTTACTTAATTAATCAATTTTAGAAGAATAATGGAAATGAATTAATTAAATGGTTAAAACTATTTAATTAATTAGAGGAAATGCGAGGTTAAGTTATAATTTAATCATTTTGCGAGTATCTTGAATTGATAATAAAAATGGAGTCGCGAGCATAAGCCATTTTTCACTGTGTATATATATATACTTCAAAATTTTATTTATTTTTTAAAATAACTAAAAAATAATATTCAATTATTTTCAATTTTTACAATAACTTAAACCAAAATATAATTTTATTAAACAAAGTAGAAATACCTATACACCTCGTTCTTCTCACATACTAGATTAACTTCTTATGAAAATAACTTTTATCCAATACACATATTTTAGAACTTTTTACAAAAATAATTATTACTCGTATAGATATCTTAAATACATCTATCCATAGAATTATTTTATTTACTTAAAAGTTATATTATTTTAATTTGGAACTATTGTTTTTATTATATGGCTCTAGGAAAATTCACCGGCAAGCAATTCACCACCAGCAATTCAACATCAACAATTCACTGCTAGCTATTCATCATCATGACATATTCATGGCGTATACAATTAACCTCTAGCAATTCATCGCCGTGGTATATTCAGTATACATTTTTCAATATTTTGTTGTATGAATAATAAAGCTATACATGGTGAATATACCACTCCTATGAATTGTTGGTGGTGAATTGTATACGTGATGAATATGTCATGGCAATGAATTGCTCGCGGTGAATTGTTGACGGTGAATTGGTGGCGGTGAATTAGTGGATTATATATATGGAGACAAATTATGTGTAAATGATTGTAAAATTTGAATTAAAATATAAGAATTTTTGTTAACACGCTCACACCATTACATTCCTCCATCATTTATGAATATTATAGAATATCTTTCGAACATTAATTAACTTTTAAATCTAATACATGCTTTATAATTGTTTTGGGAAAAAGTGCAATATGGATAGACGTTGGGAAGGTGGACATCTGCCTAAACTCATACATGCCAGCTAAGTATATTTCATTATTCCCGGCTAACTTGCATTTTCAGGCAACCACTGTTAAACTGCCTGTGGCCCGCAGAATAATTTTAGACGGTTATCCATCCCGCCTTGGCATGGTTGATTCCCGCATATTCCATAAATTCTCGATAAACATCACAAATTTTAGGAGAAAATAGATAGTCAAAATCAGCACAGTTTTCCGTAGCCAATGACATAACATTTCCCGCATCACCACAATAAATGCATTAAATCATTAAAGCACGAGGCTTGATGCCAATAACTATACACACCATCTGGATTCTCAACATTCCGTTGCGCAATGATCAAGTCATCGCTATTTTCTGCTTTCCACTTCAAAACATTCTGTAAAGCTAACAGAAATGGTTTCCACTAAATTTGCAGTCGAAATGCAACGAGATAAAGCGAAACACAAAGTCGAACTGCTCCATTAACAATCAATAAACAATAAAATTCCTTACATAGACCATGACATCATTTGATGCTCACACATGAGACCCAGAGATCACACTTTACAGAACAATTTACACCGAAAAATAAAACGCTACGACAACAGTGTAACAATTTCCCTTTTCCCTTTTATTTGTGAAGAGAAAGAAAGGCAGAGCCCAGAAGCTCTGGTTTAGAAATCCTGAGGAACAGGAACGTGTTCATGGCGGTCAATGTAAAGGCCTCCATAAACCAGCCCTGCAAGGCCGCCTCCTACGAGAGGACCCACCCAGTAAACCCAATTGTCCGTAAAATCTCCGCTCACCACCGCAGGGCCGAATGAGCGCGCGGGATTCATGGAGCCGCCAGAGAAAGGCCCCGCCGCCAAAATATTCGCGCCCACAATAAACCCAATTGCAATGGGAGCAACGATGCCGATATTGCCCTTCTTCGGGTCAGCAGCAGTTGCGTACACAGTGTAAACCAGCGCGAATGTAATAATAACCTCCATTACCACCCCTTCAATGGCGCTCATGCTGGCGGCGACACTGTGTGTCGGGATAGACTACAGTGCACAAAATAAAAAACAAAAAAAATTAAAGATTTTTCTTCTTGATCTGAAACGTCTACATAAAAATATGCACAGTTGAGTCTAAAGCCTAGACATTGTAAAGATTTGTCGATCAAAAGAAAAAAAATGGAAGTTGCAGGTGTAGAAGCTACGATTTACCAAGCCACCGGTGACGAATTTGAGGAGGAGGCAGGCAACGATTGCCCCGCCGAGCTGGGCAACCCAGTAGAATATTGCCCGGAGAATGGTGATCTGTCCGCCGAGAGCCAGGCCAAAAGTCACCGCAGGGTTTACGTGGCCGCCGGAAATATTCGCCGCTATGGACACCGCCACGAAGAGAGCTAACCCGTGGCACAGCGCCACCGCCACCAGCCCGGCAGGGTCCAAAGATGCGTCCGACGTCAGCTTATCTGCATCCAATCAAATTCTAGAGTTAGAACCAGAAAGCTAAGGACGCCAATGGAAAAATGCCACACTGAGACTACAACTACAAACCGTATGCCACGGCGGACCCCACGCCGGCGAAGACGAAAAGCAGGGTGGAAATAAACTCGGCCAGGTAAGCCTTGAAGGACTGGAGGCTGAATGCATCGTCGAACCTGCCAAATGCTATTTCGATCGGCATTGTTGGACACACAGAAGAAATGCTAAGAAGCTCGGCTCAGTCTTTGCCTGAACGTAAGGGTGTTGGAACCATTTTTATAAGAGAATAGATAAGTGTTAAGCCAGTCGGTGTTGTCCACGGTGGCACCGTCCAGCCAGGCCGGCCGGAACACAACAAAAGGAAAATTATAGTTATTTCGACGTTGGTGTGACGAGCGAGATTTTATTTTAAATGGAGGGTTTTTATATAAATATATTAAATTTAAATTAGCCGTTGTAGTTTTTGGATTCAATTGTGTTAAGATTTGTTTTGTTATTGGGATAAACTGTGTAAAACTTTGGAGGTCTTTCATCAAAATCTAATTTTACATAATTCAATTTAAAAATTATGTCGTAATTATTACAGAAAGTTGATGTCTTTAATTAAATTTAAAATGTTTTTATTTTTTAATTAAGAATATGAATTAAGCTAATAATTATTTTTTAGTTAAGAGTTAAAGGATTGAGGTGTATTTATTCTATTAGTATTGTTTATTTAAATTCACACCTCATTTCTTATGATATTGGGGTCTTACATTCAACAAGGCTTAATTGTAATGAATTCATTAGAGTCATTCAACTTTGTTAAGAAACCTAAACACTTTAACATTTGAAACTTTGATAAAATTGAAAATTGAAAATTTATAAATAATTATACCAATAGAATCTCAAAAATATTTGTTATCTAAAAATCTATTAAAAAAATCACAATTAACAATAAATTTAATTGTATTGAAGATGAATATTGAACAAAAAAGTATTCATAATTAATAAGATAAGTAGCAAGTATTTTCCACTACGTGATATTGTTATCAAGATTTAACTGTGTAGTTTTACGAGTCAAACTCATTGACTCATGTTTCATGAGGAGTGGTTCACAAGAACCCATCTCTCATGATAATGAATGGTTCACTTAACATTCATTGCATCTAGGTGATGCTCACAAAGGTGAAGCATTAGGCCTTCCAGGAGGTCACCCATCTTAGTACTACTCCAACTCAAGTGCGCTTAACCATAGAGTTTTGCCCAAGGTTAAACCAACTTTGCTTGCGACCCACTTTGCAAAACCTTTAGCAAGTGTTGTGCCTTATGAACCATTCATTATAGAACCCCTTTAGCTCATCGATTAATAAGTAAGAGATATTTTCCACAACATATCAAATTGTCCCATTCCTGCACTAATCAGAGCGGGACCCAAAATCCAGGCGTGGAATTGAAAGGATGGATATTCCTTTATCCTTACGGCGTTAACGCACATGGAGGGTGGCGGTTAGTTATGGTCGGCGTTTAGTTTATTTTTAAAAGCCTGATATTTATTCGTTCCTATCATCAAGTTGTTCCCCATTGGACACATTTTGTGTCTATCGCCATCTCAGATTAGGTACGATGGGTTTTTTCACTGTCATTATTGTTTTTGTTTTTTATTTTATTCAATGTAGTAAATGTCATTAATATGAATATTCTAAGCATCGTCAACTGTTAGTAGTTTAATGATCTAAGGGAGAGATTCTCATAAATTTTAGGGGTTGTAAAAAATTGTCACGAGGTAAATTTAATACTATTTTATTTTATCAAGCACATAAATCAAAAAGTTTCTTTAAAATTATAGTTTTTGGGGATTTTTTTTTACTAGGTCTTGACAACATGTGCTCCTTACACGTTCACATTGATTTGTTAATATCATATATCTACACAATTTAATCAAATGTCTTCTATTTTAAGGAGGACAACTCACATGTGATCACATTTACTAAGCTCACTTCCACACTCATGTTTATTAGATGGAGTGGAGGTATAAAATGATATCACTTTCAATAATATAGTACATTGCATTAAACAATGTGCATGGGTTCACTAGCAATTGTGTTTTTCCCCAACTCATAATGCATATGCAACTGGATGTTATTCACTTATGTTTTGGTTGTTTCATACCTTACATGTAGATGCAATGGGTAGCAAAGATGGGTTTGGATAATCTTTCTCAATAAGCAATGGGTCACAAAAGGCTTATGATACTAAGTGTAAACTATTGCACAATTTGCTTGATGTTCATGCAAAAAGACTTATGAGGTTTGCATGGAGAGGATGTGGAGAGAACTTAGTCATATATTCGACAATCATCTTCAAATTTAGTCATCTTTCTAGCATTAAAGAGAAGGTGAGGTCCTCATACGTCACCAAGACAATGACCCGCATCTTTTATTTTGTTATATTTTGATTTGTTGTGTTGTGTATTGTTTAGTCCACTATTATGTGGTGTTTATTATTTGTTATTGTAGTGTGTTCTTGCACCCCACTAGGGTTATCATTTTCTACATTATATTGTCAATTATATTAGAAGTTGTAATTGGTAATAAAAACATTCAATGTTTGTGAAATAAAACATAAAGTTGGATTCACTCTTAATTATCTTGAAATCCCTAACAATGACTCCTACATTACTCAAGTTGAATGCTAATTTTCACCTACATTTGTTTCATTAGGTTTTAGTTGAAAACATTACACATTACTGACTCGAGTTTGAAATAATTTATTTTCTTGTTGGTTAATTTATTTTAGTATCTACAAAAGGACACGTCTCCAAGAATGAGAATTATACGAAAGTCTACCATCTACTTCATTCATGCTCTCTTTTGTATTTTTAACACATTCATTACTTATGGAATTCCAAATCCCTTTAGAGTTAATTTTAGATGTCTCATTATGTTGGTTAAGGGTTAAATTGCTTCAACACATTCATAAGTTTTATATTGTGGGTAAGCTCATGACTTTGTATCAAGTGCTACATTTATATTAACCATAGTGTCTATGTTTATGTTTTAGCCTATTCAATTTCACATGTACTTGCCTTGTGTAGCATTTGTTTTTAATTAAAAACTTAAGCAAGTACTCATAGGATTTGCTTTAATTTAAAAAGCATAAAATCCGTTACCAAGTGTTGAAAGGATTCCTTAGCTTTTTACCCTAAGAGAAACCAAAAGGATATGCATTTATATTTTTTAGCATGAACATGAATCACCCCAAAAATCATTGTAAAGATTGTAAATTAAACGTACATATTGTTCAATTTTAGGTTAGTTTATAATTTACAAGGAGCTTCCCCTGCTAATTTGGAAAGTGGTAGTATTACACAACTCATATGTTTTGTTTTGCATTAAAACATGTTAATTAAAATGCTAAAAAAATTGTGACTTTATTGAGAAAAAAAAGTATAAGACTAATGTCTTATTCAAAGAAACATTAACATTTGACACAAAGATTTTAAATTTCATGAAGATTTTTCAAATTCAGAAGAAAAATTATTACACTCAATGGTTGATCAAGAGGGAAGTTGCATAAAAAAAACATCTAGCTCCATTGTTGCCATGAAAAATCAAATTGGTCCATTGTTGTTGACAAAAAACCATGAGATTACTTAAGGAACAACGAAGAATATCCCTAAGTTCTATGGTGATGGAAAACAACATCTTGACAAGTATATTTCAGCCTTCATCACCACATATGGAATTCTAAGAATAACACATGAAGATATTGTAGCTCACTTATTTATGTAAGCCTTACAAGGTGTACAAGCTAATTTGTGTCACCACCTTGTTGTTGGTTCAATCATGAGTTGGGAGTCAATGAGTAAGAATTTTCTTGCATGTTTCTGAAATATAAAAAAGGGATCCTAGGCCCTTAATGCAAAGAACCTAGGATGCAATGGGGCCTTTTCCTAAATTTCATTGAGATGTAGATCACAAGATGAAAAGATTGACTTTCAACCTCAATGGTGACCCAATCAGACTTGGATCTACATCTAAAGGGGGGTTGAAATGGATTGGAAATTGTAGACATGCAAAATTGGCATAATGCATTCGATTAGGTCATATTCATCCATTCAACAAATAAATCAAGTTTATTTATCAATCTCCTAAAGTCATCAGTTTAAATTAAATAAATCAACTTGATCCTAACATCACCCTCCTTGATTAAATAAATCAATCCTTTATTTAATTAAGTTTGAAATCACCTTCCATCCCTTTTTGATTTAAATAAATCCAAATATTCAAGTCAAAGGGGTCAAAATCACCTAATCATCACCCAAACTAATCTAATCCTGATTAACCTAACCTAACTACCAATCACATCCTCTAGCTTTTCCCACTTGCACCAATAAATCAATTTATTGATTTATTAAAATTAGCATTTTCCATCAACATGGCATCTTTGAGGAATATTCCCTCAAGTTTGAATTCAAAAAAAAGTGGACATGTACACCCAACAAAGCATTTATGAGCTCTTACATGGCTCTTACATGTCCCTTGCACAAGTCAAACTCAACATTTACTCTCAAATTCAAATTTGAAATCTCCCTCTCTTTGGCACATTGACCAAAATGTGCTCATTCCTCAACCACTCACAAGTTGACAAGTGGCCTCATCTCATTGGTCTAATCTTTGTACCACATTCATCCATTTGGCTATTTCTCTCATCAAAATAATCTTTAAAAAGAGGCTTCATCCTTCAACAAATTCTCCACAATCTCATGCAAGGTCACTCTCTTCAATTGAGAATTGATCTTGTCCACCTCATATCATCTTCATAGCATTTTATATCATTTTCATCATGGAGCTTATCAAAGGATTGGGAAAGGTCTATTTTCCACAATATCACCAATCCACTATGGGATAGGATTCATTTCATGTTTTATATGCCTTAGTTTATCTTGTAATTTGTTTGCATTTTAAAGCATGATTTATTATCTCATAGGAGCACTATGGTATTTGCATAATTTGAACTAACATGCTAATGTGTTTTGAAGTTTGAGCTGTTTTGCAAATTTGTGGTGCTTCATAATGGCGCTAGAAGGAGGACATGATTTTATTAAAATAATGTTAGTTTAGTTTGTTAATACTAGTTTGTCATGCTAGTATTTTGTGCTAACTTTAAAGGCATTATTTTAATTCAACATTAGTGCTCGCAAGCCAACGATGTTTGATTGGTTTGGGTAAAATTTTCATAATAGGGATGCCTCTTGGGATTCAATCTAGCAGCGCTATTTTCTGTCTTTTAAGGTATTGTGTGCCTCTTTACATTCAATCTGGAAGCTCATAATCTACAATTTCTAAGGCTTCTTCCATCCTTTTGTTGCAACGTTCCAAAGAGGTACTTTTAATGCCTGAGAATTGAAAATGTTTGCCTGCCACATACCATCAGATAAATGAGTTTTATTTGAGAATGTCTTGGTGATAAACAAACTGGTGAATATGTTCTTTTTTAGGCATTGACTTTTAATACATTTTTTAATATATAAGAAAAGACTGGCGTACAACAAAGAAGTTTAGCATTTAGGTCCTGTATGATCATTATCAGGCACTGAAAATTTGTGGGGTACACACCTCTATACGAAGAAAAGGCTATCACCATATCTAACGCCACTGTTCACTTCATAGCCATTGATTCATGAAGATTTTGAAAGTTAATTTGAAAGTTTCTAAAGCTTCTTTTTTCTTTCTTTTAAAATCAGCTCTACAACTACATCAGTTTCGATGAATACTTATCCACTCCATTAGCATGAGCCATATAAAAATTTGCTAGAATGGGAACACGAGATCAACAAGCAGCGGTTGCTTGATGGATTTATTCATATCGCCCTTTTTGTATTCTGCTATTTATTGTTGGTCGTAAATTTTAATGTGAATATAACGTCTATTTCCACCGTGAGAGCCATTCTTCGGGCAAGTTGTATATGTCATCTGTCATCTATATTTAGGGAAGGCTGAGAGTTGGTGGGCATCTCTTTCCTTTCCAAGATAACTTCTCGTAGGTGGTAAAACTCAAGGTAAAGCTCTGGAGCACTATGCCTATCTAACATCATATTAAGATCATTAGGGTGAGTAACCAACGACCTTGTAGCAGATCCACCAACAATCGTATTCATCATTGATGTCTCCACTTCCAGAAGATTAAGCTTGTTAGGAAACTGCCGTACAAAATATATCATCTGTGATTTTGTTATGAATATTTCTGACCTTTGAATTAACTAGTTTGAATTAACAATTGGATGCAGTTTCATAACCGACAAAAGCACTTGCTTGATAGCTTTCAAGAATAATTATTTGCTACTGTGTAGACACGCCTGCAAATAGCATTTAAAGCTTATGTTTATTTTCGAATTTGGAGCTGCCAATTACATTCATTTGAAAGTTATCTTAATTGATTTGGGCACGTTTTTTTTTCATTTCATCTGTCATTTACATTGCTTGAAAACTTTCTACTGTCCTTTCAATGAATCTATTTTTTGGGAGCATATCCTGCAGTCACTACGGTCCCTGAGACCATATTCATTGGAGGCATTTAGTCAAACAGTTAATAGAATTTATCAAATGACATCTTGTCTCTACATACCCTGGCACCCCTCAACAATGATGGTTACCACATCGTTTACTCAAGAGGGTGATGGCAGAGTACATTTTTAGAAAATCTCTCTGAAGTCGGTTCAGATTTAAATGCATGAATAAATGTGTTGCATTGAAATTTAGTGGAAAATTGGGTTGTACTTTCCGGCAGCCCCATCTCTCTCTTTATGACAATTGATGTTGTTTTTACAGTGTTAGTTGAACGTGAGCAGATTTTGCACCCATTATTTCTTTATTTATACATGGTCAATTCCCTCTTAATCTTAGCGCCCTCATTGCTGATAGAAGTTGATACCTTAAATAAATTCTAGTGCCCTATGCTGTGATGGTTAAAAGCTTATTATAATATTGATGTCTTCCAAGGTCAATAGGTCTATCTCGTTTGAAGAGCTGTAATAAATTTCATGTCATAAATCATAAATGCACATCAACTTTTAATTTGATTCATGAGAATTGAGTATTGCATTTAATAGATTCAATTTTTGAGAAGGCTTTGCATTCAATTGTTTTTTACATTTAGTTTTGAAAATCATTTTGTTTAATGATATCAAAATTAATATCATTTTAGTGTAGGAGTTTCCTTTGAAAAAGGATGAGGTCAGATGAAAATCTATAAATCAGGTGGTAACTTATGACATGTGAATTTGTAGTAACTCCATATTCTTCTAATCACCTTTTGCAGGCAGCACAGGAAAATAACGTTGGGCATCATAAATGCCTCAGTTGCATCTCAAAATCACTTGAAAATGAATCTTGTATTGAAATTGGATGGATCTCGTGTTGATAGTGGAAATTGAAATTAACATACAATCTTTTGAATTTTTCCATTTCTATGGTGGGAATTTTTTGGAGTTGACCTTTTATTTTGTAGGGTTTGCATGAAAAATAAGGGCATTGGAATTAAAGGATCACAAGCACTTTTGAAGTGGCCATTGGACATTGAACTTGAATTGACCAATGCTAAAAGATTATCAATTAGATATCATTATTAAATTGATCACATCCTTGAAATTGATCTTCTTTTAATATTTATTTTTTGATTTGTTTCTTAACAATCAATTCTCATATGTTTTTATCTTGCAGATTTGCACATGGAACTTGAAAAAAATTGAAGCATAGAAAACACTCTTTGAAGAATTAATGTTTGAGTTGGAGAATCAAGAATTGAACTTGAAAGAGCATTTTTAAATGCTTATCGCAATTAGAGCATCCAAGTGTTGCTTTCTCTTTTACACCAACTAGATCAATTTGGGGATTAATGATTGATTTTTTTTTCAAAGTTAGGCTAAAATTGAACCTTACAAACTTACTAGCTTTTTGATTTGGGTTCTAAAATTGAACAAAGCAAACTATCACATTTCCTTTGGTGCTTAAAACGAATTCATTATTGCTTTGTGGGATCTAAAATGAACATGTGCTACATTGTTTTGTGAGAGCTTACTTGAACTAACTTCATTGAAAAAGGACGTATGGGCTTCTCTCGCGCTTTATAGCAATCTTGAGAATCAAAAGGCCTTTTTCATGATTTTAGGTTGAGACAAAGCAATCACCCGCACACTTCATTTTGGGGAATTAAAATTGAACAAAATATTGTGCGAGTGCGTATATTCTCTTTCTTTGTGTCGTCAAAGATTGATCGAGTTACGAATTTTGTCTTTGCTTGCTTTTGTTTATCTTAGAGGGCTTGCCTTGGGGAAAAAGTACTCACCCAAGGGAATGACTCAACTAGTAACACTCTAAAGCCAAGAGTATTTCCAACCAGGATATAAATGTGGGTATTGGAGTAAACGCCAATATCATGCGGTTGATTCCGACGAGATGGATCTGAAAGAGGACTCTCGCCGTATGGGTCAATCTCCACGAACGGAAAGTCCAAAATAAAACCCTTTTTTTGTAGTGACCAATTGATCCATTGAGCGAGTTTATCAAAGTGGTGCATTGGAACTTAGATTCCAAGAAGTTACTTGCCATGTCCGATCTTGGTTAAAGTATAGAGGTTAAGACTTCATTCTTAACATACCTTTATACTCTTTCCTTGGTTGCATGTAAAATCATCTCTTCTTCTACGAAGGGCATGAGGCAAGCCCACCAAGAAAAACATACCAATGGAGCTAGGATGTTATATTGCTTGAGAGTTAGTTTGAAAACACAGTGCTTTGATCGAAAACATTGGAAAACCAACATTCAACATGAGCATCAAATCTCAAACCCTTTAGGAGAAGTAAATATCCTTGAACAAATTCACATGTTATTGCTTGCCCTTGGGATTTTATCCTTAGAGGTTTCTAGGAATTTGGATTTCATCTCAATTTGCTCCTACTAAGGTCAACATTAGGAAACCTTTGCCTTGATTTCCTTGATTTTCACATAATGCATTTTGTGGGATGAAAGAGAATTAGGACATTGGACATTCAGATTCAAAATCTAATCAAGAGCGTGTTTGTGGTAAAAAGAATCCATTAAGCAAAGATTAAATCAATTGGACCCCACATATGTGCTTGGCATCTTTTGGTCATATGATTTTCATGCAAACATTGGTCTTTTTATTTTGAATTACTCTTAGAGAAAGGCATGTTCTTCACTATCTTGGTCTAGTAAACAAGTCCTTCCTAGGTTCATTTAGGATCAAATCAAACATTTCACCCATCCCAAATGCTTATCAAAATCCATCCCACCAAACAACTTTAGATCTTTGGAAACATCATTATAAGACTTGGGTAGATCATTAAAATCAAAATCACCTTGTTTAGTTAGGTGTAGGGGAATGCATCCTTTCTCATACATTTAATTGAATTAGCAATCCTTTGAGAAAATTCATCCTAAGATCACATCCAACATCTTAGGGTTTCAAGTTTATTACCCAAATCAAACAATCAAAATCAAGCCCTAAGTCTAGCATTGATCCAAGGTCCCTAAATGTTCAACACTCATATCCTTTCCCCCTTTCATCCTTCATCTCATCATTAGTCCTAAGCACCCTAGAGGTCACTGTTATAACAAGGTCAAAACACAAGAGGAACATGGAATATAAACTTGATCCATACATCCCGAGTAATCCAAGTCAACCAAACTATCAAAACCTTACAATGTCGATTGATTATCAACACTCACATTTATACAATCCGTACATGGGATCATTATCTCTCGCAAACCTCAATGGTACAACAAATGTGAGTATGCCTAGTCAAAATATTGGAACACCTTTCTCAATGGTAAATCTAAATCCAAAACTACAAATCTATCAATCAAACAATCAATGCATGAACCGTCAAATGAACAAAATTATCCTACCAAATCCCTACATGCCAAATGAGAATGTACCAAGTACAAGTTTTCCAAACATGAATCTGGCAAACTTTGGGATAAATATGTTTGCAAATCATACGAATATTGTTCAAAATCCAAACAATATGTTAACAACTCCATGTGTTAATCCAAGTCAAGGTAACACCATGCAAAATCAAAGTTACCTAAAACAAGGCAATGCGATTCCCAACATCAACAATGTTCAATTTCAACCTATCATGCCAAATATGAACATCATCCCAAATCAAAACATTGTCCAAAATCAATTTGTCCATGGTCCCATTCAAAAACCACAAGTATGCATCCCAAATCCGCTTGAACAAAAACCAAATCAACTATATCAAGGGAGTCAAGATCGAAATCAAGATCAAATTTGGCGAAATCAAATTGCTACACTTACCAAAATAGTTGAGTCATTGCGCCAAGAGACATCTCCACCATCATTACCCATATCAACATAATTCCTTGGTTTAGGGCTTCCCCCTTTACCTAAAACCAATCACTCCATCCAAATCAATCCACCTAACACCAATCAAACCATCACGTCAAATCCTTTGAAAATACCATCGACATCACACCAATGGATGGTATCTAATCAAATAAAAACATTAATCTCGACAAATCAAAATATGGTCTCCCAAAGACCTATCACCTTGGTCATTCCAACCATTCCTATCACCTTGATCACTCCAACCACCCCTATCACACCCATCATATCTCAAACCCTCATGATCGCTCCAAGCATATCTCAACCACTCATCACTACATCCAACACGATTCCAAATCCACCACCACTACCACCAAAACCAAACACAGCAAGACAATATAACATTGCGCTAAAAGCTCACCAGGCCTACCAAAAGGCCATCCAACCATATCTAGTCACGCAACAAGCAAGACAAGCTCAAAAAGTGCAACAAGCCTCTCAAGCTGCCCAAACCTCTCAAGCTATCCAAAAAACACAAGCAAAAACATAAAAAATGACAATTGCTAAAAGTAATGATCAAGATCTATCCATCAAAGCGCACATTGAAGATGTTTCAATCACGTCCGAAGATCAAATCAACATAGGTCAAGAGTCACTTTTCAATCAGGATCAAAATACACCAACAATGCCCAACAATGATCCAATTCAAGAAATGCCAACATCACTTGACCCTATGGTTGAAGACATTGAAAATTTCTCTGCCACAATTGATGAGCACATTGAAGATGTTTCTACCCCATCCGATGATCAAATCACCATACATCAAGAGCCACTTTTTAGTGATCTATTTCAAGGAGTCTTAGAGTTATTTGATCCTATTGACATAATCCACGATCCATCGACCAATGAGAATGTTGAAAATGTCTCTACATCGCCTTATGAGTTAGAGGACATATCTCAATAATTTATTCCAAAGCAAGATCAAAATATTTCACCAAGGTCTAGCAATGGTCCTTTCCAAGACATGTTGACCCCCTTTGACCTCATGATCATAGATACTGAAGGAATCTTCAACTCGACACTTGATCCAATCCCACTTAATGATCCAGAGGATATTAAGCCACTTCCCATTCCAAATAAATATATCCAAGGATCATTTGAAACTAACCCATGTCAAGAACCTGATCCAAAGCATGTCGAAAGCAACTCCGAAATCATTCAAGATCAGAATCTTAAAATCAATGGTTAATGGATGCTGGTCCTGTTATGGATGGATAATATATGAGCACATACTCAATTATATTTAAATTGATGGAAGCATCCAATCAAAATAACATCATCTGTATTAGTCATTATCGAATGCATTCTAAACAAGAGCTCTTGGAATGGCGGAATCAAAGCACGAAGGTACTACTACCACCATCTGGGGGCAACCGTCTTAAGCAAACTATCAACGCAAAGGGAGCATGAAAGGAGTCCTTGCCAGTAGAAATTGATACCAATACTACAACCAGTCATATCATGAATCTTCATCCACCCATCACCCCATACATGAATTGGGACCAACGTCAAAAAAAAGAATTGAATCAAAATACAAAGAATGATATTAAAGAAAAAGAAGCTGGAAAACATAATGGACAAATCAAATACACGTGGATACCAAATAATACAAAGAAAGATTATCCCTATCAAGCTCCATCAGTCAAAGAAACTATGGGGCAAAATAAAAAAAGGAAAAGTATCCATCAAAGATGTCATAAAAGCAAAAGAAGGCTTTTCAAGTGACGTACAAAGTGTATCAAGCAGTTGGTCCTAATTCCATGCACACTTCCGTATCCACCCATCATTGCTCATCTTCCCAAGTTTGGAGAGTCAAAGGTTCCAAACTATCAACCAATCCATCTTTTATCCCTAAAAACACTCCATCCATGCCTCCACGCATGATATCCAATTCTCAAATTGACCATGTATTGGCAACGACCCTTCATCATAAGGATTCTGAAGGCACCCTATCGCAATGTGTGCATGGAGACAAAGTTAACACCGATATAAATAAAGTAGATCAAGGATCCCAAAAGTTGCATTCAAGTGCACGTATCTTGGCAAGGAAGCTTCTTCAAGCAGGATATCGATGGCACATTATGACAGGGGCATCTACATCAGCAACGCCTTGTGATTCAACATGAGCTTAAAATCTTTCGAAAAAATTAAAAAAAAAAATATGAAAATCCAAAAAATATCAAAAAAGGGATTGAAAACAGTAAAGAAAAAAATCGTCCTCTAGTGAAAACCGCATAGGCGGCACTTTGGACAGGTACCATGATGAAAACCTGGAAAACATGCATCATGTGTAGAATCAAGCATCTGCATACACCGGTTCAGATGAAAGCATCTCATCCCATCTGTAATAAATCTAACATTCCATCCATCTCAGCCATAATAAATACATTCATCCATGAACCATTTATCCAATCCATTTTCATCCATCTACATACATAGTCTGAGTTATCTTGATCTTGACAAAGTTTGGGGTACACTTTACACTTGCTTGGGTCATTTTCATTGATCCTATCCTATCCAACATTATCTGATCCATGAAGCATTATCCAATGAGCATTCTTTATCTGAACACCTTATCTTATCACAAGATAATCCTTGGCATCCTTTGCGTTCTTACCATATCCATCCATCCATACACCTATCCAAGCATCCATCCATGGCATTCCCTACATTGCTAGACATTGGGGGCAGGTATTTACATCTTGCTTCAGGAATAAATCTTGATCTACATCCTCCAACTTATGTGGTGATCCGAACATTGGAAAACGTGAAATCAAATTGGTCCACCACTTGTGAGCAAAAATATAAGTCACTAGCCCATGACACATTTTGACGAGAAGGCATTCCTTATCAAGCTTCATCTTTCATTAAACATCAATCACTATCAGTCACATCTAAGTTGCACATCAAACGAGGCATCAAATCATCCAAAAAATCTTTTATTTCAAACCAAGCTTCATCAATCCTGATCAATCAAATCCAATCAATCCATCATCTCGGGATATCCATCCTAATCCTTGTGTTTCTTAGCACTATCCTTGCATTGTTGTGCATCCTCAACAATGTTATCATCATCAATCCCATCAACATCTCAATCATTGTGTTGCTTAACACTATCCTTGCATTTTTGTGCATCCTCAGCATTATCAGTAGTGATCCATGGGTTTGGGATCAGTCATTGTGGCGGACTTCAACGGTAATCACAGAAAGCGGGTACGTTAATGGTCACTGAGTCAGGGCGTTCAGAAGACCAGGAAGATCCAGGGGCGTCGAAGATCAAAGATCCAGGGCGTTAAGGCAGTCAAAGTGCAAAGGGCGATTCAAGGCGTTCAGCCAAGTCTCCAAGAGATCAGGAAACGTTGGGAGATGAGGTCAGAGACGTTTTGTGAAGATCTTGGGGAGATGCTGAGAATGATAAGACGTTTCCAAGAGGCGTTAGAGACGTCCAGATGTTTGGGAGAAAGAGGTCATGCAGTATACATCTCGCGCATGATGGTCGTTGATATGATGGGTAGGTCATCGCATTTAGGTATTTGACCAGACAAGAATGGGGCTGATCACATGACCTGATCAGCAAGAAATGAGCTTCAGTCGGTGAGGTCCAAAGATCAAACCATCAGGCACAAAGTCAAACTCTTGATCCGAACCTGGGCATGTCAGTCAGCTTATGTCAGCATTGTCAATCAATATCAAACCATGTCATCCTATACAATGCATGTCCTAGGATATATCGTTTGACAATGGGCATCATTTGGATATCACTTTGGATTCTTATCCTATCAAAACAAATCCCTTTGGCTAGAGGTATGAAGAACATTGGCTTGTTTGCGTACTTGATCTTTTCTTTTGATTTATCTTATTGCGCTCATTCCAAGGACCTCTCGATGATATCCGAACGAAGGATTTAGAGAGATAGGAATGGGCAACGATCATTATCTTTTGTCTGCTGTGCTTGTTGGACGTTCTTGTAAAATAACTTGGCAAATACTTGCTTTGTATTAGATATATAGGATTTTTGGACGACTTGTTGACTATTGCATTGATTGGTTATACTTTCCGTGTTTTGGTGCGAGATGTTTGAAACTTCTAAAGTGCATCCTAACAAGGTTTCTGTATGTCAAGTGTGAACAAGAATACTCCTATCTATTTTTCGAGTCAAAGTCCATCACACTAAGTACAACGCCATCCTGGTCCTTTATACCTTGATGCATCGTGCTTATGCGTGTTATCAAACATAAGGCAATTGACCATTTTTAAATCCCAATCCTTGATAAGAAAATCATCCATCTATCATCATCATTTCTCATCATCATCTCTCATAAAGTTGTCTTGTTGGATCCTCTTGTCATCATCTAATGTCTTCTTTTCCGCACTAACATCACGTCATGAATAGTTAATCATCATCACCAGTGCATCCATCCTGCATCAACAAACCATCAGTATTCTGCATATCATCTCACATGCATAATCATCATCATAATATAGATCTGTTAGTCTAAGCATCCGCATAAATCATACATTTACATAATCATAGCATATCGCATCATCCATCTCATCCATCATCACATCATATCATCATTTAAGTTGTTTAAGATAATATAGATTTGTTATTCTAAGCATCTTAAAATCATCTCATTTGCATCATCATCCATAACCATCCATTTTGAACCTCTTTAAGCGGAATCGACCCTCAAATGGAATCTTTTCACTCGATCTCTCGAGGGGGCAATGTACTAGTGTACTTCTTTCCATGGGGCATTAGGAAAAAATAGAAAATTTTCAATTTGATCACGGCAAGTTATTCTTTGAACCAAGCAAGTACATTGCTTCAAAGAGGGAAAAATGTGAACCCAAAATTGGCATAATGCATTGATTAGGTCATATTCATCCATTCAACAAATAAATCAAGTTTATTTATCAATCTCCTAAAGTCATCGGTTTAAATTAAATAAAATCAACTTGATCCTAACATCACCCTCCTTTATTAAATAAATCAATCCTTTATTTAATTAAGTCTAAAATCACCTTCCATCCCTTTTTAATTTAAATAAATCCAAATATTCAAGTCAAAGGGGTCAAAATCACCTAATCATCACCTAAGCTAATCTAATCCTAATTAACCTAACCTAACTACCCATCACATCCTCTAGCTTTTCCCACTTGCACCAATAAATCAATTTATTGATTTATTAAAATCAGCATTTTCCATCAACATGGCATCTTTGAGGAATATTCCCTCAAGTTTGAATTCAAAAACAAGTGGACATGTACACCCAACAAAGCATTTATGAGCTTTTACATGGCTCTTACATGTCCCTTGCACAAGTCAAACTCAACATTTACTCTCAAATTCAAATTTGAAATCTCCCTCTCTTTGGCACATTGACCAAAATGTGCTCATTCCTCAACCACTCACAAGTTGACAAGTGGCCTCATCTCATTGGTCCAATCTTTGTCCCACATTCATCCATTTGGCTATTTCTCTCATCAAAATAATCTTTAAAAAGAGGCTTCATCCTTCAACAAATTCTCCACAATCTCATGCAAGGTCACTCTCTTCAATTGAGAACTAATCTTGTCCACCTCATATCATCTTCATAGCATTTTATATCGTTTTCATCATGGAGCTTAGCAAAGGATTGGGAAAGGGATATTTTCCACAATAGCACCAATCCACTATGGGATAAGATTCATTTCATGTTTTATATGCCTTAGTTTATCTTGTAATTTGTTTGCATTTTAAAGCATGATTTATTATCTCATAGGAGCACTATGGTATTTGCATAGTTTGAACTAACATGCTAATGTGTTTTGAAGTTTGAGTTGTTTTGCAGATTTGTGGTGCTTCAAAAATATTTTGGAATTATCAACCTATATGCCCTAATACATAAAATGCAAGATCCCAACAACTGAAAAACATAAATAGTAGTTTGCAAGTGGATCTGGGAAGTGTAGAGGACAACAAACCTGCTAAAAAAAAATGGATTTGGTGTGCCTACATGGACTTATTTTCCCAATGATGAATGGGTCTTTGTGCATGGTTCCTGATCAACTTTTTAGGTCCTTTGGTGCTATATCTGAGATGCTATTTTACACGTTTTTGTGGGTTGATAAAAATGATGACAACAAATGCAACAATGCAAAATTTCTCTTCAAGATCTCTTCAATCCTTCTTCAACCTGTAATGTACACATACACAAAGAGGGAAAAATGTTTGTGCCATATAGGGGTTTTCCTTAGTCAAACCCTGCGAATAGTGTTCCCACTTTCACAATGGCAATGCCAATGATAAAACCTTGAATGGAAAGGAAGGAAATGATGAATGAACTATTTGCTACAACTCACCACCCTTCAATGGCTTCCTTGAAGGACTAAATACATACACATATCTTCAAGTGAATTGGATCTTGATTGATATATTTGCTTGAATGCTTGTATGCTTAAATGTTTGAATACCTACAACAATGTTAGCCTTCACAAGATAACTTGAACCCATATAAATTTTGACACGATGTTGGATATTGAATTGCTACTACAAATGATTGATAATGTTTCTCTTGAATTCTCTTGACAATAATATTCTCTCTTGAATGCTAGAAGGTGTGTGTTAGATTTCAAATGATAAAAATACTAGGTATTTATAGGTGTTTATCCAATTTCTCAAAAAATAGATTCCAAAAGCTAACACTTCCAATTTGAATTTTGATCATTAAAGTACTGTCAAAAACATATTTTAATTTAGGTCTTGGCTCATAAAGGGGACCACCTTCGCCCCTGGGCGAATGGATTCTGACCCGAATTTCCAAGACACGCATGATCCAAGGAAATTTAATAATTAAATGCATTTATTTGATGTTGGTTCTCCTTTTAGAAAACATAAATAATTAGGCTTTAGAATGTATAATTTGGAAAATTAGAAGCTTAATTAAGTCCAATAAATCAAGGGGGACAAAACATAATGTGAAGTTGTAAAGGTATACAATATTTTGCATTATAGTTTCAAGTCAATTAAGGACAGCCATATCTTGTTTACAAAACTCTCAAATGCTAAGAAAGATGAAATTAAACCAATGTGATAGTTAAGTGTTGCAAGATTCAACATTCATTACTTTAGTATTTTTAACATGTTCATTACTTATGGAATTCTAAATCCCTTTAGAGTTAATCTATTTCATTTATTCTCATACACATCTCTATAAACAACATAAATAAGTGCATTTTTATAGTTAGTTCTATCAATGGTAATTATTATGCCTACATATTGTTGGAGTTGTTATTCATCAAGTATCCAATGTTATTATTATTCTAATTTTATTATTCACTCAATGACATATATTATGTCTATCTTGGTTATGAGTGTTTATTGAGATGTTTCACAGTGTGTGCTAAGGGTTAACTTTCTTTGAAAAAATTATATTTTTTATATTTCAAGTAAGACTGTGGCTTTATACCAAGTTCTACATTTAAATTAATCATATTTTATGTGTTTATGTGTTAGCCTATTCAATTTTGTGTGTACTTACCCTGCATTGTCTTTTTTTAACTAAAAAATATAAGTGAGTAGTTATATGATTAATTATAAGTAAAAAACCATAAAATACTTTACCAAGTGTTGAAAAGACATCTTAACTTTTCACCTAAGGAAAAAACCAAAAATATATGTGTTTACATTTTGTTTAGCTTGAACATGAATCACCCAAAAATAATTGTAAAGATTCGAAATTACAAGTACATATCATTCAATTTAGACTAGGTTTTAATTTACAAGGAACTTCCCCTTCTAATTAAAAAAGTGGTATTACCACACATATGGTTTGTTTTGTATAGAATTGAAAGGTTTTAATTAAAATGCTACAAAAAGGTGAATTTTTGGAAAACAACATAAGTCCACTATCTTATCCATTGCAATATTATTATTTGGCACAAATATTTGAAACTTCATGAAGATTTTTCAAATTTAGAAGAAGAATTACTACACTCAAAGGTTGATCAAGAGAGAAACTACATCAACGACAATCATCAACCTCCATTTTTACCATGTGGAAATAAAATTAGTCCAATATTTTTGAAAAAAATCATGAGATTCCTTGAGGATTAAGGAAGAATATGTTGCAAGTATGTTGTTGGTGTTGTCATTGATGTCTGTAGTATGAAGATTGTTGGAGATTGGGTGTTGTTGTCATTAGTGTTGTCAACTCCTAGTGTATGAATATTGTTGGAGTTATTGAAGAGTGTTGCATGAGAAAGAGTTATGGTGTTGTAGATGTTGTGGATCTATGTTGAAGAGATTTTTGTAGTGTTGCTAATGTGGTTGGTTCACTTGGTTTCCAAGTGCTTTTGAGAAAATTTGAATAAAAGATTGTGCAAGGTGACAGAGGTGTGTTCAGTGTTGTGCTTCACATTTCTTCATGGTTGAAGATATGCTTGTGTGGTTTGGATATGATGATCAAAGGTGTTCAAAGGTGCTATATCCAAAGTTTCAGGTTCTGGATTGTGTAGTAGTGGAAGACATGTTTGATAACTTATGTTTGTTTGTGTAGAAGATTGTCTGGGAGAAATGAGATTGTCCCACATTTCTTCGCATTGTCGTTTCCTACCTTACGGATTTGGGAACATGATTATATTGTCTATATTTATCTTCCCTTGGATTTTCTGGTTGAGTTGCTCTACAAGTTTAGTTCTTATGTTGGAGTTCAATGGTAGTGCATCCTAATGTGCAAGATGAAATTAATCTTTGTTTCAGGTGGTTGCAATAATGGTTTTGGATATTCTGATGATGTGGAATATTCTGGAATGTTGTGGAGTGTTGCTATGTGGTCCATGTGGTGTTTCAAGACCTAGATAGGCATGTATGTGGTTTCTTGTTAGTGTTAGTGTAGGATTGGCCGACCTGGCATGCTAGCACTAGTTGCAAAGGCACCCGTGGATTGTGGATGTGTTAAGTAGTGTGGTGACGTGGATTTGGGTCCTAGTTAATCCTTGGTGTGTTCTCCCTTCTTTTCTTTCCACCGAAGAGGTGTTTGGTGCCAACCTATTTTGGTGTTACATGTTTGAGGTGCATACATTTAATTGAGGCTACCCTTAAGGAGTTGTTTGAGGTTATAGATGGTATAAATGCAAGGTGGATTTTGTTTTGAGTTGGTGGAAAGTGTGAGATATGAATTTGATCAAGTATGGTGATTTGAGTATGAGCTTAAATTATTATGACTTTGGATGTAGTAAGAAGAAGGTGTTTACATTTTAGTGTGCTTAAAGTTGTTGGAGGCAACGAGTCAAAGGTTGCAGATGGCATAAAGTTGCAGTGGTGGATTTTATCATTGCTCTAAGATATAGTGAATCTCTCTATAATAGTTTCTTCTATTCTTCTTTCTTCCAACCAATGAGTCCTTTGTGCAATGAACCATTGGAAACAACCCTTTCTTCTTTTTTGGGTGGTCAACCCTCTAACAGTGAGCTTATTATATTTAGTGTTGCTATTCATACATATGTGAGCTAATCCGCATTGTTGTTTTTCCCTACTTAGGTTTTTCCATGTAAATATGTTGTTCTATTGTGTATGGTGATGTTTGCATTTGTTGTTTCACATGTTTACAGTCTGCTAATGCTTAATAGGGTTTAAATTTTGATAAGGGTTTGAAAGTTAATGAGGGATTGAATTTTTTAATGTACAACTGATTCACCCCTCTCCCAGTTGTCATGTGCATCTAACAATTGGTATCAGAGTTTTGGTTCCTTGAGGAAATCTTAACACTTGAGGTAGGTCTAGATGGCACACAAAAAGGGTGTCAAAGCTCCTATATTCGATGGAACACATTATGCTTACTAGAAAGCTAGGATGGAATCCTTTCTTGTCTCTCTAGGGTTTGGTGTCTAGAAATCAGTTGAAAAAGGATATACTATGGTTGCTAATGGTCTGCCAAGTGATGATGAGATCAAGGAATATGATAACAATGACAAAGCAAGGAATGTTATACTAAGTGGTCTTTCTAATTTTGAACTTGGAAAGGTGATAAGTTTGAAAATTGTGAAAGAGATTTGGACAAAGTTTGAGAGTATTTATGAAGGAGATGACAAGGTCAAGCAAGAAAGGATGAAGAATTACAAAGCCAAATTTGAAACCCTGAGGATGTCTAAAGATGGAGATATTACATACTACATGCTCAAAGTGGATGAAGTGGTCAATGCCATCAATGGTCTTGGTGGTAAGCTGGAAGAAAGTGAAGTTGTGAAAAAGGTATTGAGAACTCCTCCTAAAACTTATCGTTCTAAAGTTTCTACTATCGAGGAAGCTCATAATTTAGATCAATAATCTAGAGATAAGATGTTTGGTGATTTAATTTCTTATGAATTAAGAGAGTTTGGTCAAGATGCTACAAAGAAAGAAACTGCCTTTCAAGTATCTAAGGAAGAAAAGGATGATGAATTAGATCTAAATGATCTTGATGTGAGGCCCAAACCTATCTATGACTATTGTGACCTTTTTATAAAGTCAAATTATGTTAAATTAATGAATTATGTGGTACCTTGATCAATATTGTTTAAATATAGTATATCACTGAAAATGTGGATGGGTAAAATGGTTAAATCTTTAGTTTGTTTACTATCTTAGAACACTATAATTAAGTGAGTGTGTGTGTAATTGAAAGAGTTATATATTCAAGTTTTAAAAGTATAAAATAACATCAATGATTGAGCGCAACCACATAGTTAATGTTTTAATCTTTTCATGGCTGAGTTAAAGGATGATTGTAATAAATGTGTCCTATTAAAGGTGTTTTGACAACTCATTAGGAAAGCATGAGAAGTATGTAAATTTAGATTCTTACATGCATCAAGAGAAGCATATTTAAATTTATATGAACAAAAAATGAAATGTATTTTAGTACAAGTGTTTCACTAATGTATTTTATGTATTATGGAAAGGGGTAATGCTTGGGATGAAACATGACCCCTATAGATTATGAATAAATTCAATGGAATAAATTCCTAACATCATTGATTGTAAATTGGAACAACTCTAACCAACAATAAGGTTTCTGAAGGTAAGTTAACAATGTAAGTTATGTGAATTTGTTATCTAGTTGCATAATGATACTTAGTAACAAATAATTGTTCAAAAATCCATCAAATAATACAGTTGAATAATTAAGTTAAAGTTGGATTTCATTATTGTTAGAGATAGATTCAAATTATTATTTTGCATCGAAGGAGATAAAGATTATATATATGAATATATTTCCAAGCACTAGAATCTGTTGAATTGAATCTTATTGAAAATAAGAGTAGGTGACTCCCATGAACTTTGGATCGTGTGTTAAGAAAATGCCTAAGAGATGAGTGCCGATAGGAAGAAGGGAGAATCAATTAAAACCCTTGTCGATATGTCACTTAGTGAAGTACGTACTTGAATGTGATCACACGTAATGAGAAGAGAGTCAATGTGGGGTTAGCATTAAGTGTCGTTTAGTTATTTTGAGTTTTCAAATATGGCCTCAGAATCTAGAAAATGTTTGGAGAGCTAAAGTCTCTGGTTAATGTGCAATGTGGTGTTTATGTTGAGATGTGTCTTTTGCTTTAATTAAATGTAGTCATGTCAATTAAGTTGTAAATGGTGTGTAAAAAAAGTAATTTTCGGATGCAATATTAGAGGTGATTTTATGAGGGTCAAAAATGTCATAATTTAGTCATTTATGACATTTTAAAGCCCCTAGGAATAGTACCTATGTGTCGAGGGATTGTTTTTGACCATACCTTTTCCCATACCTTATTTATAACCTCTCTTAAATGACCTTGAAAGGAGGTGACGAATTTTGGGGATGAAAGGATGGATTTGACCCATCCCCATCCACTTTGGTCTTCCCTCTCATTTATTTGAATAGACTTGGCATAAGAGACATGCATGTGCACCATGCTTCTTAAATAAATGGTGGGCAACTTGGGGTATGGTGAGATAATTGAGATTGTCATCATTTCATCCAAGGGTGTAGTGTATTGGATTATTTAAAAACCTTTGAGTTATTATGAAAGAGGGTTCTCTCTCTTTCTTTTGGGAGGAATTAGTTTTTTTTTTTGAGAAGTTTATTTTCCTTTTGGGTTTTGTTTTCATATTGGTGATTTGAGAGGAAAAATTGAAATCTATGGGAAAAAGGAAGATGAATGGATTCAAAAGAGAGCATCTTGGAGAAGGAGGCTACATCTCTACTATGATGTAGAAAGATAAGTCCTCCTTCCTCTAATTGCTTGCAGTTTAAATCATGAGTGATATGAAGGTTTTTTTTAGTGGAAATGGTTCTTTAAAACTGGGTGTGTTTGAAATTCTTTGAATAAGTAAATTGCAGTTTCCACACTAATCTTTTTGTTCTTGCTCGGGGGTATGGCTAGAGCCCATGAGGCTCCATGATGCCATTACGGTTGGGTGGAGAGAAAGTATTTATGCATTGTGTTTCTAAATATTATTTGAGGTATTGAAAACTAGTATTTGTTATAGAGTAAGGTTTAATTTATGGGCATGTAAGTTATTAATCTTCCCAATATTAGTTGTAATAGAGCAAATCTTCCATTTTTGGCATGTTTGCCAAGTTGGAGTTCTTTTGTTTTCTTGAAGGTTAAATGTGTATTTGTAGCTTGCTTGAATTGAATCAACTAATAGTATGGTCATTCAAGTGATAAAAGGAAGGTTGGTGTATTAGGAATGTGTAAGAAATTATAATGTGTTGAATGGATTGTTTGAAAGGAAAAAAATGTATGTAAGGAGTCCTTGTTCAATCTATTCATTTGTGTTCTAAATTTTTACTCTATTTACAATGAGATATTGTCATCATCTTTGTAGAAAAAAAATGGGGGAGAAATTTAATGTAAAGTTGAATTCAAAATTATCTCAAATATGTATGTACCCTCTTATTAAGCTAATAAATGAGGGTTGATAAATAAGTAACTAATGTAATACAAATAAAAATTATCCTCTATTTAATCAAAATACATATAAAGTTGAGCATCTTAAAATGAAGTTGGTTAACTTTTAGGATGAAGGTTTTCTCTTTAAGTAATAAAATACTTATGTGTTTCTTACTTTGACTCACAACCTATTGCATTTATGATGCATCTATTTCCTTCTATACCTGCATAAATATGTTTTCCATAATGTATATGCATCAATTTAATATATATATATATAGGACATATACATCCAAGTAAATGCATATCCCATTAAATATTTATTATATATGTATCTTATATATTATATTTATATAATATAAATATATTTTATATTATATATAGTACATAAATATAAATATAAAATATAAAATATATTTTAATAAACAATATTAATTATCCTAAATTAATCCATAAATAAAAATGCTTAAAATATTGAAAAGAAAAGAAGGGTTGCAGCCCTGTAATGGAACCGTAGGCATCCTTGCCTTGTATGGGCACAACCCCTCTAATGAGCCCGCCTCCCCTGCCCGCTCTCCCAAATTGTTTCACAGTTTTTTTATTTAAAAAAATAGTTAATAAAACTTAAAAAAAAAGACATATATGTGCAGGTAGTCGCCGCCCCTCGCTAGAACAACAAAAAATTAATTTATTCTATTGCTATGCAGACAAAACAAAAGGGTAAGGATAAATCGCTGCACAAAAAATAAATTGCCAGTCACATAGGGAAAAAAAGGGTGAATATATTTCTTTGCATAGGAGAAGCAAAAAAAAAATCTAGATCTGCAATGTTTGAAGATAAACAGATGATTTAATATGCTCAGAAATCCATCGGCAAGTTGAAAATAAAATGTTGCTTAAGCAACAAGGTTTTAAATGAAATACAAAAAAAGAAGATTCTTCTGCTATATAATGGTAATCTGCTCATCAATGAAATAAATTATATCCTCTACAAATTTTAATAAAAAAAAATAGGAACAACCTAAATAATTGTTGTGGATATATTTGATTGAATTTGTTTGCAAGACATGGATTTGAACCCTCCCTCTGTTGAATATAATTGCAGAATAAAAGTGAAAAAGAAATTGCAGAAATAAAAGATTAAAATCAATTGCAAAACAACAACACAGATTTATCATGGTTCACCATCAATTTGATGGCTACGTCCACACTCAAGGATTATCTCATATTATTTTCAAGTTCTGAATTAATTACATTCAACCAACAGCTTCAATATAAATCAGCCTTCAACGAATTAAAGGAAAAATCCATTTGAAAAGACAACTTCTAAATTGGCCACACATGCCAATAGAAGTAATTACAAAAAAGAGAAAGCATTTCGAAATATGAAGACAACATGCTAATTTGGGCTTCAGTTAACCCAACAATCTCCCACTTGAAGACCAAATTGATGCTCAGAGATATCCCACTACTGCAGAGTTAAAGTCAGAGCTGCACAAGTCCGAGAGAAGCTCTACAGAATTTGAACTTCTCCCTCAGAACTACTTTCGTCAACATGTTAGCTGGATTGAGCTTGGTGTCAATTTTCTCCACCTACAGCTTCCCTTCTTCGATACAATGGCGAATGAAATGATATCGCAACTCTATGTACTTCGTTCGATTGTGAAAAGTTGAATTCTTTGACAAGTGAATAGCACTATTGCTATCACAAAAAAGAGTAAAAACAGATTGCTGAAACCACAAATCACCTATCAATCTCTGCAACCAAATCATTTCCTTTGCCCCTTCTGAAAGAGCAATATATTCAGCCGCCGTAGAAGAAAGTGCAACCATCTGTTGCAACTGAGAAACCCAATTGATCGCTGCCCCAGCAAAAGTGAATGTATAACCAGTGGTAGAACATCTTTTATCCAAATCTCCAGCCATATCTGAATCAACATAACCTCGTAGATGAATGTCCTTACCACCAAAACATAAACCGCGATCAGCAGTACCTTTCAAATATATGAATATCCATTGTACTACCTGCCAATGTTGTTTACCTGGATTACTCATAAATCTGCTCACTATTGCTAGTGCCTGAGCAATATCCGGACGAGTACAAGTCATTGCATACATTAAATTGCCAACTGCGGATGAGTATGGGACATGCTTCATGTACTCTTTTTCTTCATCTGTTTTAGGACACATAGCTGAGGATAACTTAAAATGATCAGCCAAAGGAGTACTCACAGATTTGGAATTTTTCATATTGAATCTATCTAAGATTTTTAAAATATATTTTTCTTGAGATAATCTAAGTTCTCTCTTTTTCCTATCTTTGATTATATTCATCCCAAGAATCCTCTTTGCTGCCCCTAAATCCTTCATGGAAAATCGATGAGATAAATGTTGTTTTAACTCACGAACAATCCTCACACTATTGCCAGCAACCAACATGTCATCAACATAAAGTAATAAAAGGACAAACTCACCATTTGGAAGCTTCTTGTAATAAACACACGGGTCTGAATCACAACGAATAAATTGTTGCTGAGTTATGAAGCTGTCAAATTTTAAATACCACTGTCTGGGGGCTTGCTTGAGCCCATACAAACTCCGCTTCAATCTGCAATATAAATGCTCTTGACCCGGTTTTGCAAAACCTTCAGGCTGCTCCATGTATAATTCTTCTTCAACATCACCATGAAGAAAGGAAGCTTTGACATCTAATTGCTCAAGTTCAAGATCCCAAATGGTTGCCAAACCTAACACTGCTCGAATAGTGGTCATTCTCACAACTGGTGAAAATATTTCATTGAAATCAATACCTTTTTCCTGAGCAAAACCCTTGAAAACTAATCTGGCCCTGTAGCGTTGATGACCGCCCTCTTCCTCTTTCACACGATACACCCATTTATTTTTCAAAGGTTTCCGATTTGGCAGAAGAGAAACCAAATCCCAAGTGTCATTAGCATGCAAAGACTCCATTTCTTCATTCATTGCCTCCATCCATTTAACCAAATTAGCATCTTTGCAAGCTTGTTTGAATGTCGCTGGCTCTGCCTCTCCACAAAGCAACAATTCATAATCATGGTTATCAGCAGAAAATAACTCAAAATCATCATATTTTTGTGGTAACTTCCTCTTCCGAGTTGATCTTCTTAATTGAGAACCACTGTCTAATTGCAAAACACCCTCTGATTCTATAATTGCTTGAGTATTTTGTGAATTTTTACTACTGCCCTGTTGTTTTATACTTTCTGCATTATTGTGAAAATGATGACCACTGCCCTGTCTTTCCACATTGCATAGTTGCATTGTTCCAAAATGTTGTCCCTATATACTACCCTGTATACTCTGAGTTTCTCTAGTTCCCAATGGCAGCGAACTCAATAGGGGCTATGAATTAACTGTTAATGGAGGCATTGAATGTAAAGGTTGTGTTTCACTCAATGAGGCTTGCGCATGGCTTGGTGAAAACTATGAATCAATCAAGAAAGGCAGTGATTGAGATGATGTTGGAGGCTGTGCCAACTGGAAGAGGGGCTGCGTAATGTGTGAAGGAAACTTATTTCCCAAATAAGGCTGCATATGAAGTAAGGAAGGCCGAATCGAGCTAGTGAAAAGAGGCGCACTATGTAAAGGAAGCTTCGTATTAACAAGCAAAGGAAACGTACTAGCATTGAAAGGCTGCGATAGGCTTAATGAAGGCAGTGAATCATGAATTTGAGGTTGCGGATTAAATAAGGAAGGCAGCGTATTGCCTAATAAAGGCAGCGATTGGAGATTTAGTGGCTACGTAGCATTGGAAGAAGGCAGCGAATGGCTTATGGGAGGCTGAGAATTAAGGACAGGCTGCATTGAATGTAGCGTTGGGAGCGATTGAATTTCTAAAGGCCTTATAATGCCTTGTGGCTGCTGCAAATTAAACAATGTAGGCTATGCGTTGGTATAAACAGGGGAAACAACAGTTGAAGACAGAGCAATTGAATTTGATGATTGTGAACAAACATGGGTGCTAGCATTTGAAGAAATTACTAAAGGCTGCGAAAAAGAAACAGAAGTTTGCTTGACACGACTATTGTCAAAGTAATAAACTTCAAAAAATTCATCAGATGATTTGTCCAGAGGCTGCAAACCTGGGTATTTTTTCTCATTGAAGACAACATCCCGACTGCGAACAATCTTTTTTGCAACAGGATCCCACAGCCGAAAACCAAATTGATCTTCTCCATAGCCCAGAAAAATGCACCTTTTCGATTTAAAATCGAGTTTCGTTCTCTGTTCTTTCAGAATATGCACGAACGCTTCACAGCCAAACACCCGTAAATGATGATATGAAATTCTCTTCCTAAGCCATCTCTCCTCAGGAATGTCAAAATCCAAACGAGATGATGGGGCACGGTTGATCAAATATACTGCAGTGTTGCACGCCTTTGCCCAAAACTATTTTCCCAACCCGGCATTGGAGAGCATATAGTGAGCTCTCTCTAAAATTGTCCGATTCAACCGCCCAGCTGCTCCATTTTCCTGAGGGGTGAATGGGACCACCTTGATTCTATGAATGTCGTTGTCTGCATAGAAATTATCAAACTCCGAGGAACAAAACTCTCCTCCATTGTCAGTTTTCAAACATTTAATCTTATGCCCTATTTGATTTTCAACAAGAGCTTTGAAAATTTTAAACTTTGAAAAAACTTCTAATTTTTTATTGAGCATGTAAATCCAAACTTTTCTAGTGCAATCATCCAGGAAAGTAACAAAGTAATTTGCACCACCAAATGAAGTTACCTCAGTGGGACCAAAAACGTCTAAATGCACAAGTGCCAAAGGAGTAGTTTTTTTTATCATGGCTTGTCCTCAAGAAGCTGGCCCGACTTTGTTTGCCATAAAGACAATGTTCACAAAACTACAAATCCACTGATTGCAAGCCGGGAAGCTGATCTCGTTGAAGCATTACTTCAAGCCCTTTCTTGCTCATGTGACCGAGCCTCTTGTGCCAAATTTCTGAGTTGTTGTCCATGATTGTCATGGCAGCTCCCACTTCACAATGGCATTTTAAAATATAAAGATTACCCAACTTCTTGCCTCTAGCAATCACTAAAACCCCTTTTGTTACTTGCCAATTTTCTAAAGAAAATTTAACATCACAGCCAGAAGCAATTAATTGACTCACAAAAATTAAATTTCTCTTCAACAAAGGAAAGTATCTAACATCCTTTAAAATCCATTGACTGCTATTTTTTAAATGTAAAACTATATCACCCTTACCAAAAATTTCACACTCCTTATTTTCACCAAGAAAAACCTTACCGAAAACACCTTCTTTGAAATTTGTGAAAGCTTGCCTACATGAAGTAGCATGGAAAGAAGCTCCAGAATCAAGTACCTAAGAGTCTGCAGTCATATCTCCAACTGCCAAGATTAAAACTCCATAATCTTTTTCAGCTGCAATGTTTGCTTCATTGTTACTGACTTTGTCCTGTGCCTTCTTATAATTCTAGCAATTTTTCTTTGTGTGGCCTGGCTTGCCACAAAACCAACAGGCACCCATTTTTCCTCTTGACTACGATCTGGATTTTGATCTCCTTCGATTATTGTATTTGCCTCTTTCTTTACTTCTACCTCTATTCCCAATACTTACAGCCATTAATGCCTCACCAGATGAGGGTTCCTGATTTTTTCTTCGCATATCTTCACTTAGCAAAGTGGCTGCAACATCATCAAATTTTAGCTTGCTTTTGGTAGCCACCGAAGTGCTCACTACCATCACAACACCTTCCCAGCTATTTGGTAAAGAACACAATAATAAAATAGCCTTGATCTCATCATCCAAATTAATGCCTATAGAAATCAGTTGGGTAACAGATGTATTAAATTCATTCAAATGATTGGACATAACCCCTCCTTCTCGCATTTTTAAATTATACAATTTCTTCATAATAAATACCTTATTGGAAGTAGATGCCATTTCATACATTGAAGACAATTTATCCCACAACTCCTGTGTAGTCTTCTCTGCAGAGACATTAAATAAAACATTATTGGAGAGCGACAGGAAGATTGTAGCTCTTGCTTTTTTGTCCAACTTCTCCCATTCTTCATCTGATAGAGATCCTTTCCCTTTGGCTTTGCCAGCCAATGCATTCGAAAGATCTTGCTTGATGAGAAGGGATTCCATCTGCACTTTCCAAAGGCTGAAATTTTGTCCTGCAAACTTTTTGATTTTCCACTTGTCTGCATCTTCCATGGCTGCATAAGTTCTTCACAATTTCCTGCACCAAATTTCTCCAACCTGCTTTGATACCAATTGTTGAATATAATTACAGAATAAAAGTGAAAAAGAAATTGCAGAAATAAAAGATTAAAATCAATCGCAAAACAACAACACAGATTTATCATGGTTCACCATCAATTTGATGGCTATGTCCACACTCAGGGATTATCTCATATTATTCTCAAGTTCTGAATTAATTACATTCAGCCAGCAGCTTCAATATAAATCAGCCTTCAACGAATTAAAGGAAAAATCCATTCGAAACAACAACTTCTAAATTGGCCACACATGCCAATAGAAGTAATTAAAAAAAAGAGAAAGCATTTCGAAATATGAAGGAAACATGCTAATTTGGGCTTCAGTTAACCCAACACCCTCCATTACTTCATAGGTAAAACTAGTGCTACAAAAACCGTAGCTCAAATATTGAAGGTTTCAAATTTCAAGTGCTTGAGAGCTTGGAACGACAAGAAAAAAATAGACACTAACCTTTTGTTCCCATGCAGCTACTTAAGCATGTTTTCTGCTTAAATTTAAGAAGTTTAAGCAACTAGAGTGTTTCTGGATGCCAAAAAAAATTATTATAGGAAAAGGATAATTTGGTAGAGTTGTTTGTTTGTGCACTGGGAGAAATATTTCTGCTCCACAATCCTCCGCTGGTTTGTTTCAGGTCTTGTGGATCTGATGGAAGGCTTGTAATGATGTTCTCCATGTTCTGGAAAAGGTGTTCATGGTTTGATGCTTCGGAAGACAAGTTTCAAAGTTGTTGTGTGTGTTTGTATAGTTCAGATGGATTGATAGAAAATATTTTATGTATAAAGTTTGTTGCATTTTTTGCGGATGAATATGAAGGTATCTGAGATGTGTTCTTGTGCATGGTGAAGCGTGTTATGTGGTCTGCATGTTATCTTCTCATTGCAGAAGTGTGTACTTCAAAGTTCACTTGTGTTTTCATTAGGTTTTTCCGACTTGGTGTCTACAATTCATGCAAAGGATAAGTATCAATTAAGGAAGTGTGTGATTGATCCAAGACATTGTTTTGGGTCTTGGTTAAGTGTTTGGCCCGCTCTCATTCTCTTCCACCATGGGAGTGTTAAGTTTCTAACCTAATTTGAATTTGTAAAATGAAGCGTGTGTAACCGACCTTGGAGAAAGTTTCTAAGGTTGAAGATGGTATAAATACAAGTTGAGATGTTATGGATTGATGTATCAAGGATGCCACAAGTTTGAGAAGAAAAGAGTGTGCGAAAGTGAATTGAGGCAGTAGTACATTAATGTGTTAGACTCCTGAAAGCAATGAGCTGATGGTTTCTGCAATCTTTTGATCAAGGCTGTAGATGTGTGTAATTTTTTGTGGTGGATTTTTTCTGTTATCTTTTGTATCTATAGACAGTGAGCCTCCTTGTTGGACAATGAGTCTTATCTGTAGGCAGTGAGCCTTGTATTCTGGGCAGTGAGCCTCTTTGTAATCCGTTTTGGAATTTCTTTATATTGTGAGTTAATCCTCACCGTGGTCTTTCCCTTATTGGGTTTTCCATGGAAATTTGGTGTTTCTTGTGTTGATATTGCTTTTTGTTATCTGCATTTCATGTTCACACTTAATAACAAAATTAAGTGGATGAGAAGTTGATAATTGTTTGAGATTTGAGTTTGTGTTTGGTGACAAATGATTCACCCCTCCTATTAGTTGTCTTGTGCCTTTCAACACATATATCATCATACATCATCATCCATAATCATCACATAAACACATAGCGAAGCCAAATTGAAGCATGAATATCTCATATATATCATCATCAAAAAAGGAGAATGTCATAGTATATCATCATCATGGAAACATGTGTGGTAGGATAATACAAAATAATACATATATACAAGGCCTCAACTGGGCCAATGAATATTATATACAAAATCATGTCTACAATATAAGTCTTTGAATAACAACATCAAAAGATCAAGCACAAAAATGACACTCCCCGACAGGAAGAGGAGGACTCTAAAGACTAGGTTGCGGATCACCCTCTGGATATGGTTGTTTGACAGAGTGCCCACCTGACTCGGCACCACCCCCTACAACACTAGGCTCTCCAAAATGTGGATGATGTTGTGCTCTAGAAATAGAGGCCTCATACAAAGTTTGATAATATGTCAACATCTGTAACAACTGATCTCGCTTAGCTCATAGACTATCCCACTCTATCCTAAGACTATCCCTCTCAGTGGTAACAACCTGCAACTATGTCTCCGCAACAAGATGGAACCCGATATTTGTACCTCACTCCACCCTGAAACCATCTCTCTCTTGACGAGTTGTGTCCCACTCTGTAGTAAGAGTAACGATATGTGCCTCTGTGGCCTATCACCATACTATCTTTGTAACTAACTGAGCACCTTCATCCCCAAGTGGCAAAGGGGGACCTGGAGCCTATCCTTGATCGTGTTGTATCTGATCACCTTTTCCAACTTGGGCACCATCCTATCGAGCCCTACCAAGCTGCTCCGGAAAGATCTCAATACGTTGTTTCTCTCCTCGGTGACCTGTGATGCCTACTTTTCCCACTATGATTTCACCGCCAGGATCTGTAAATCTCACAGGAACACGCCATGCCCACCACTGATCATAATCGAGAGTAGTACTTGGATATACTAGGCCCACTGGCCAACCCCATTCGAATGGGGCAAGAGCTCTGAACTTAGCAATAACAACATCATGATCAGGATGTAGACCCCATACATGGATCTCTTTGGTGGTCTGACAAAACCAAGCCTCATAATTATTTGAGAACTGACCCTATCTCTCCCCAAACTACCTGCATACCCTGTCAAGTAAATATTTCTCTAGAAGAGAGGGTGCGTGACCAATCGACCATCTAGTCTATCTACAATATACCAACTACTCCTGATCCTCAGGCCAGGCCTCGTAATCCATACAAAGTCTCTATATAAAACCTGACATATCATCAAATACATGACGCCAGTACGAAAGCTTCCCAAGCAAGGTATAATGTAGAAAATCTCCATAACAATACGAGTATGGATCCCTAGCAGTACAATCCTATATACCATTAGGACGAGCAACTACGATGTGCTCCCAGGCCCATACATGAAGAAGAGTGACACCAACAAAAATAGATTTCCCACTCCAATATGCAACCTCATGCATATCTCTGTATAGGTGGGCGAGGAGATATGGACCCCATGCATATCTAGTCCCATGCTCAAACATCTCCTTGATACATATACCCCATCCCATAGGAAACTTGCGACCTCTCCTAGCAGGAACAACCAACCCCAAAACAAAACCACAAAGAACAAGGGAAACAAGATCAATAGTACTGACAAAATTAGATAAATCTATCTCAGATTGGAAAACCTCCAAATGTCTCACACCAAGCACACATCACATAGCATGGGTACCCCATCAAATGGAGTATGTAACAAGCTCACCATAGATGGATATGTGGAGGATCCTCCACACATCCTGGAGGGTAATGGTGGCCTCCCTTGTAGGTAAATGGAATGAAGAAGTCTTTGGATGCCACCGCTCCACGAGCGTGGTCATCATCGCAGTGTGACATCGAATGGGGGGCATATAACAAATGTGTTGCAACCCGAAAACATCTAGAATATCTCGCTCCAATACATCGAAACTAGCAATCAAATCAAATAGATCTTGGGGTCTTTGCTCCCTCGACTGTAGTGGTTTAAAGACCACTTGCAATCATTCAACCCATGATGTTAGGGTTTCACTCTAAACATGCAAAACAAACCGAAAATGATGAATAAATTAACTTAGGGATTGAAAAAAGTCAAAAGCAAAGAATTTATAGGAAAAATGATGAAATTTTTAACAAAAGCGCTAGAAATAGGTAGGAACAATGAATTTCTTGTCAAAAGTGCATGAAAATAGAAAAAGTGCAAAAGTTTGGCAAAAGCACAAAAATAAAACAAAGGCGACCAAAATGAAAAATAGCATTCAAAATTGAATTACAAAGGAAAAAAATTAGGTGAAGAGCACAAAAAGAAGGCAAGTGCACAAGATAAAAGAAAAAGCAAGTTTTCTACAGGGTCAAAAGCGCTGAAACCGATGCAAAAGCGCTAAAATCCTAAAAATTGCACTATTGACTAGTTTGACTTTGTGCATTAATTATGAAAAACATGGAAAGAAAAAAACAAAAATTGAGAGAGTACATACTGAGGCACTGACATCTGCGGGCCGTCCATACTCTTGAACCACATCCACGCAATGTGGGGCTCCCCGAATCCTCACCATAGCTCCTCGACAATTGACAAAATGAGAAAACCATAGGTAAGAAATCACTATAGAATCAAAGTGAAAATGAGGTAATTAGACCCTTAATTACCTATTTTAACCCCCAAAAACCCTAATTTTTACTTAGGAAACTTTTCTAGGTTAAAATTAGGAGCCCCTGTGAGCATTTGAATGAGTAACAAAATACCTATAAGCTTAATTTTTCATCCTCTACACATCGAAACTAAAATAGAACAGTGTTGTGAGCTTGACCTCAAAATTGATTTTTTGTAACCAACCTCTCGAGGGGGTAGCCCAGAGTCCTACCATCATTTCGCTGACCACCGGGGCACAGTGAGGCATATAATTTTTTTTTTTTCAGAATCTTGATCTTAACATCGAATCTTTGAAACAAAGCAACCCGTACTTTGTATCAAAGAGGAAAAATGTAGACATGTAAAATTGACCTTACACCTATCACACACCTTAAATGAAATTTCCGTATCATTGGCATCATTATCATCGAATATCATTGTGTTTCATATCAAAAGCATCGAAAACCCTAAGTTCCCCTACTAATTTTTTTTTTGAAACTGCAGGAATCGATCGGGTATCTGTCCCCCTATAAACTATAGTGTGCCCGGTAAATTTTTTTCACTTGATCAATGGCATTGGTGCCACACACCCTCTGGTACCATGGGTTTGGGGGGAGACTAGACCTCGTGACCTCTTGCCTGCAACAAGATGCTTTAGCCAATCAAGCTAGCCCCCCCGCCCCAAGTTCCCCTACTAATCGAATAATACTACATTATTTAATTAATTCACCTTTTCATCATTTTTGACTAATTAAATAAATTACATTTATTTAATAAAGTCCTAAAACCCTATTTCTGCTATTAATTGAATAATACGACATTATTTTAATTCACTTTTTCATCAATTTTTGTTAGAGTAATAAAGTCATTACCTAATTAATTAATTGGGTCACTTTATGCTTTATTACACTTAAGTTAAACTTAGGAGTGCTTTTATTTCATTATTTTCTTTAATTAATTAGTTGCTTTTTTGCATAATTAGAGCCTCTTATATTAAAACATGTCTCATTCATTCCTATGAAGACACTTGTCATGTTCTAATTTAATCCTAATCTAGGGTTAGCTTTCATCATTTTCATAAGGATTGATTCATTTTAATTAGTTTTTACTTCTTCACGACAACATATTCACGACAGTTGTTCACATAATGCAAATTGGTGTTTTCATCAAATCTGAGTTGTAGGGAAATCATATCTTGCTTATTTCTTCATAGTGTGATAGGTTTATTGTTGCAGGTGATTCATGGAGCTATGGGAGTAGATACATCAACTCCAACATGGTATCAGAGCACCAAATCTGTAGCCGCCTTGTCCACTTTTTTTGAAGAAATCAACTCATGCATTAATATTCGTGATTCATGGTCAAATTTTGAGCATTCCATTGAATCTAGCGCTGCTGAAGCAATCAGGATTTCCTTTCGTTTTATCGAAAAAGGCCTTCGTTTGTGAGATATGTGAGGATTTGAAGTTTATGAGGGTTTCTAGATCCAGAGCGTACTTGAAATTTTGGAGCGTTTTGAGCCCAAACAAACCTCACCATCATGTTTAGAGTGCCCAAAAACCCCAAAATCAACTGTGAAATTGTCAAAATCAGACATAATGACTCCGAGAGGCAAAATTTTTTCATTTCTAGGTCATACAGCCTAGTACAACACACAATCTAAGAATTTTTTTTAAAAAAAGAATAGAGTTAATGGGCACTGCCGTTAGTAAACCACTAGCAGTTAACCGCTAGTGGTTAATGCTAGTGGTTATTCTAACCACTAGGTTTTCCACCAAACCCTTTTGGAGCAGTTTTGGTATTTTGGCCATAACTTTTGCATCCGAACTCGGATTTTCAAAAATGAAATATCTCCAGAAATCTAGTTCCAAGCCTGATCTAGTGGTGCAGGTTTTTTTCTGGTTTTTTTGTTATGTTTCATTTTTTTCTAGTCAAAGTCAGAACACCAGTTTCGTGCTTCTGGGGGCATATCTTTTGCGTATGGTCTCCGTTTTTTGAAAACGAATAGGCATTGGAAAGCTCTTTCAATGATCTACATAGATTTGTGATCCAATTTTCTAGAATATTTACTAGGTATTTTATTTTTGTATCAGAAGTCAGATTTTCCTGTTTTGGTGTATTTCTTGGGAAACGTGCACAAAGGATGAAGTTTTTCAATACAAAGAAGATAATTTTTGCATTGTGAGTTATATACTGTTGTATTTTCATCCCATTACTATATAATTCAATTTAAAAACATGGAAAAACCTCAAAACATTCTCCTTATACACCATACAACTATTATGAGTGGAAGAAAAACAGAGATCAGTTTGAGGAAACTGGGGTTGTCTAGAGTAACCATGGGTACAAAGGTTGAACCAACAAAAAAAACAAAGAAGAGAAAATGGTTTAACAAATGTGATGAAGCTTTTGGAACATTATGCATGTCTATGTCTCCTGATCTCTTATTTCACATTGAATCTTGCACTACACCTAACTAGATTTGGACATAATTGGAGTCCTTGTTTGGTAAGCAAGATTCTTTGAGGGGTTTTTAGTTGGAGAATGAGCTTATAGGTATGAATCCTAGAGATTTTAGTAGCATCCAAGACTTTTTCACAAAACTTAATTCTCTCATATTGCAGTTGTCATAGTGTGGTATGACTAAGCAAGATTCACAGTTGATTCTTTCCATCCTTGCCAAGTTGGGCCCTAATTATTCAGTATTTGTTTCTACTTTCTATGCTACATGAGATGCACTTGGCACGAGATTTACCATTCCTTCACTTGATGATTTTGCTTCTTCTCTCACTCGAGAGCAAGCAAAATTGGTTCAAATGGGTACTCTGAAGTCTTCAAGTTCACAAGCTCTAGTTGCCATTCAAATTCCTAAGGAGAAGGATTCACCTAGCAAAGGAAAGAATCAGAAAAAAAAACATGGGAAATAAAAAGAATCATCTTCACATGCATCTTCTGAGTACTCACCTTCTTCCAAAGGGGGATCATCTAGGAAGGAGAGACCAACTTGTGCTTATTGTCAGAAGCAGGGACATGATGAGCATCATTGTTATGCTAAGCAGATTGATCATTTGACACATCTTCTATAGTAGAACCATATATAATTTCCATCTTCTATGTCTCATAGTCCATCACCTTCTTCTGCATCACCATCACCATCTACAGTAACAGGTACACTAGGTATTGCTAATGGATCTAATAAGGTGAAAGGCCATGCCTTACATGCATCTGTAGGTCTTCAGTCAGATAGATGGTTGCTTGATTCAGGAGCTTCCCATCATATGGCATCTTCACATGATATGTTTTCTACATTTGGTGCAAGCACCACACCACACATTCTACTGGGTAACAATACATATGTCAGTGTTAGTGGGAAGGGTATAGTTTCCATTGATGATGGTATCTTTCAGGAGGTACTATCTATTCCATCTTTGACAACCAACCTCCTCTCTGTCTATCAAATTACTCACAGTGGATCAGGGAAGACATTGGAGTTTTCTCCTGACTCAGTTCTCATTAGGGATTTGCACACTAGGCAGATTATGGCAGTTGGCACTATTGATCATGCTTCTAGGCTTTATGAATTTTCTCATTTTTCTTCCGAGGATCCGCCATTACCTATACCTATTATTCACTCTCCACCATTGAGAGTACATATGGAGAAGAATTCTGGTCACTCGAACTTGTGCATGCATTCATCACTACAGTTCCTGAGACTCCTTTAGAGCTTATTTCTCCTCCTCCTGCTTATTCAAAGATTATACCTATTGAGCAAGACACTAGTCATTCATTCTTTATATTGTCTAATGACTACTTGCCAGATATTACACAACTATTTTTTGAGTCACACATTGTAGTTATTCATACTAGTCATTTCCCATCATTATCTGTGCCTTCAAAGGTTGCATAATAGGAGTCTTCAGATTTTTTTGGTCTTGGCATCATTTGTTTTGCTTCAGATACAAAGAT
>VDFB02092846.1:0-16480 GCA_007258455.2 Sequoia sempervirens | reverse complement strand
AAGAACTTAAAAGAAAGAAAAGAGACTCAAAAAAGAGAAAAGAGAAAATAGGAAGATTAATAAAAAAGAGAAAAAAATAATTAAATGAAATGAAGACCAAAAAGGAAAAAAAAAGAAAAAATGATACAAATATACTTGAAACAAATCAAACAATTAAAACCAAGACAAAAAATAAAATAAAATACCAAAAAACAAGATTAATAAAAGAAGAAAAAAGACACAAAGATAATAAAAGAAAGAAGGGCAATATAGAAAAACAAAGATAATACACACTAAATACAATGAAAGAAAGAAAGACAACTAAAACAATAAAGAAGGAAAAACAAACCACAAATGAAGCAAGAACAAAAGAGGAAAACAATAAAATAATATTTACTCCACATATATGTATCTATTATAATACATATTTAATACATATATAAATATGTATTATAATATATTCATATACATATATTAAAAAATATTAAAAATATTAAAATGAAGAAGAGACTATAAACAAATTAAATGAGCATTATAAATATTTAAATACGTACATGTGCATAAATGAATCTATTGTAAAACATATTTGATACCTATATAAATATGTATTATAATAAATATGAACCAAGTATTAACTAAATTAAAAATTAAGAAAAAAATAAAATAAACGAAGAACAAGAAACCCAAGAAGAAAAGGAAAAAAGAAAAGGATAATAGAAGTGTAGAAATGAGCTAAGATCAATTGAGTGGAATGGAAACAACATACAAATGTAATTGCATATACAATGATAATGTATTCAACTTAGCCTGAATAATGAGCTCAAACCCTCAATATTTAGCATGAGGATGAGCAACCATAAGCCACAAGAATAGGCACATATGCCATGGATTGAGGAGAGGATTCCTCATCCTGCAATGGTGGTGAGTTGCTCTCCTCTATTCAAGGGAGAGGTGTCAAGAGGGATAGGACACCACTCAAGACACCTCAACAACCTTGACACCTTATGGGGAATGAGTCAAGGCTCAACTCAAACGCCTAACTAGGCTTAAGTTAGCCTACCTAGAGTAGAATACACTAACACCCCCCCTTAAGCATAGCTTAGGTGGGTAGAAGAAATGGGTTCCGGCTACTAGCCAAATTAGGTACCAATGTACAAAAGTTTCTCATAAGGTGGAGTAAAGGAGAAAACCAATGTGGGAAAAAAACTCCTCTCTAAAAAGAGAAACAAAATGCATGAAAAATAAAACAAGTGAAGATGGACTTATATCATGATTGATGAAGTATGTTGAAGAGAATCCATGAACGTTGTGTTACCACTTTGCTACAGCTCAATTGGTGGAGCTAACTAAATACTGTTATATTTGAAAGTGGAAAATACAATTGTTTCTACATATGCTAAGTGTTGATTGCATCTTAATTATCATTTTATAAGTGACAATTATGCATTGAGATGAGGAAACAAAATTTCAAGAATTTTTTATCATTTTACAATCAAATGGAGCATCAAATGAGGTATAGGATTGAGCATACAAACAACAAAGCATTTCAATTGCTTTCTTTTATTTCATAAATTGATTCATATTTACAGAATTTCATTTGATTGCGAGAATTCAAATGATAGGACAAATTTGCATTGAGATGCATTTTTCTTTTCTAAATGAAAATCATAAGATTGAAATCAAATATCCACACAAGCAATGGATGGGACTCTCACAGTGTATCATAAACATCACACTACACTATGGAAGATGCATAAAGGGAATCACATAAGCATAAGCATAATCATCATTGCCTGTTGATCAATGGTCGACGCAGAAGTGATGCACCATTTGTCTTCTCGAGCACCGTTGACCTGTAGGAAGGAAGAGAGGGATGTTAGAGGCTCTAAATATGAATATACCTATATGAACCATCAACGATAATGTAGTATGCTACTAATCATGCACTGAAACAATCAATAAAATGCAGAACATGAGCTGAAAGAGAAACATCAACATGATCATGATATATTGTTTTATGCTAACATTGTTTGTTTCTTTGTGCGTGTATAGGGAAAACATGAAACCGACACACACCAAGACCAAGCATGTGGAGAAAAATGGGCTCCCATTGCTGGTAGAGCTCACATCCTAACACTCTTTATTCATTAATATACATGTAATGTAGATAGAAATTCGTAACCCCCAACATTGCTTCCATAGTAGTTTTGTTCCATCATGTTCATGATATTATGCAAGGTTCAATAGTGTTCTTTCTCTCAATCAAGGATAGTGAACATGCCTACATTATGCCTCAACGAAAAGAATTGTTTCAAATTTTCATTTCAGAAGAGAGCAAGTGCATGGAACAATTTTATTAAATGGAGCATAAAAATGCATGAAGAGTGCCAGATAAGAAACAGTGACAGCATCTGATCAATGCATGAACAATTCAGTCATCTATTAAGAGGTGAAGCAATCAACTTGCTTGTAAGTACAAAATACAATTATCAGGTGTGTTTGATACAATCTTTTTGGCTGACAGTGGAATGAAATAGTCAAAGAGTGCACTATTTTTAAAGTTTTCTTTCCTCATTTATCATGTATTTCAAATAGTGGTACAACAAGTAAATGTCTGAATGAAGGATTGGAATGCATCCGTGAAGAATGTAGCTATGAGTGCATGAGAATACTAAAGCAAACATCTCATCTACAAATTCAATCAAGTGATATCTTTGTGTGTAAAGAGGGTGTGAAATAGCATGATAATAGAATCCACAAGTGCAAACAAGAAAAATAGGAAAGACTTTCAAACAAATACAGATATATGAAAATGACTATACAAAATGTAATCGAAGTGTAGATATATGAAGGCTTCTGGCAAACATTCAGTTTTATCATATTATGGTGTACCTGTGTTAAGGAATAGCACAAATTTCTTTAAGTTTCCAGATGCCCATATGTCAAAAATTGAGGAGTTTATGAATGTAATAGAATGCCATGAAAGGAATTTCAAGTCAAATGTAGTCTTCTTCCAGAATACTGAGTACCCATGATTGTTTTTTTGCATTAGTACAAAAATAGGTGAATTCCCTTTCATTTTTAGCTATACCCAAATGAGAGTTATCAATATTAAGGTGAAGGAAATATAAATGTGTTCTCATAAAATTATACACCCAAGAGGGGTTTTGCAAAAACAAGATTTACATAGTGTTTCTATGAACGGGTTGGAATACAACAAAAATGCATCCAGATATGCGTTCTCTTCACAAACAATAGATACCCATATAATGAAAATTTAGAAATAAATAATGGGTCGAGCCCAGTTTTTTTCAAGTAATCAAAATGTACAGTTTTTCTTCATTCTCTTGCATACCCACATTGGGGTTTGAATTTGAAACACATATTTCTTCAAAATACAGTTTACCCATATTGGGGTTTTTGAACAGAAAATACAACTCTACAATTTTCAGTCACCCATGAAGGGTTTTATAAGGAAACCACAGAGTTTTCAAAGGAAAGCAATAGTCATAGTGGGTCGAGCGAGCTCTAGAGGAGGTGAGATTTCTGCAAAATAACGAATGCCATGTCTAGTTTTGCAACTGAAAGTGAGAAGGAAGTAGAAAAACATGTTGGGTCAAGCCCAAAAGTATTTAGAAAGCTCTTGATAAGTAAATTCATGGCACGGCCTGTAGATGGCCTTTGAATTTTTTAAATAAAATGACATCTTTGCTAGAGATATGAAGCTTTTTAGCTTATGTTTTGCAAAAAGACAAGGAAATATAGAAGAGCAAGGCTTACCATGCACATTGTTGAAGCCAAGAAGCCACGACCAGAGCTAGTAGAGCTTTCAAAACCCCAAAAAAAACACCCATTGTGAGCTCATATATGGTGGCCAATGGATACAAGAAGACGCAGATAACAAAACAACAATCACAGGAAGTAAAAAATACATCAGAAATATGTAGTAGTCACGACCAGGGAAGCTTTTATTCCCCTCAAAAGAGCTCAAAGAAGGAGGAATGAACAATCAGTGATTCTTACCCATGAAGCTGAGAAGAAGCCTCATTTTGTCTCTTGCAAAATCAGACGAAGATGCCCAGTTCGAGCTCATGTATGGCGATCAAGGAGAGTAACAATAAGACACAACAAGAATAAAAGCAAGAAGTCAGGAGAGATACAAGTATAGTCGTGGCTTTAAGGCAAAAATCATTCAAAAGTGAAGAGAGGAAGCAACGAAATGGCTTAAGGAAACATTACCACACTTTCTGAAGGAAGATTCAGCCCCAGGAGGTTCGAATGATAAGCTTTGAATTGTCAAACCCTAGCTCATGGCAACACTGACAGCAGAGCTATTTTCTTCAAAAGTTCACTTGGAAAAATGATGATAAAAGATAGGGAATTCTTCGCATTTTGTTCATTAGGGTTTTGTTTTACCCTAAGTCGGCTTGGGGATTTTCCCTTAGTTTTTAAGAATTATCAATGTCCAAATCAAATACACATAGTGGTGGCTGATTCCCCATATTTTGCAACAATATTTCCTAAGTCTCCAATGTGCATGGTGTTAAATGCCTTGGCCTTCAGAATATGTTAAGGCCTAAACAATATATGGTGGCGGATTTAGGTTACCCTTATCACATTAAAAACTAAGGCATTTTTTAATTTGTGCCTTGGCTTTTGTTTTTAATTGATTTTAAAGAAATCAATTAAAGTATTGAGAGGATAATATGTCTTATATTTTTATGATTTTTTGAGAAAAGCAAGATTGTAATGGAGATATAAGGTTGTAATATTTTGCAAAAGATTTCAAGCAATCTTTAATTGTAAAATTAGTCAAATTTGTGAAATTTGCAACTATGTAAAGCATAGATAAAGTAAATTGTTTTTATCTTTTTGCTATTTTTAGTAGATTGTTTTTATTTCTTCCTTGGGTCGGATTTGAGTTTCCTCTTGGAGAGATAAGGTGTTCTATTTGCTTTTAAAGCATATTTAGCCTATTTTTAGGAGCTTTTCAGTGTGAGCATGGAAAAAGAGAGTTTTTTCTACTTTTATGCAGACTTTTGAGACAGTTTGGTACCTTTTCCTTGAGCTTTCTTTATGAGCTCGGATTAGGGTTTCAGAGAGATTATATTTTGAAGAAACTTAGTTTTTCTTCCTTCTTCAGTTCAGATTACAGTTTCTTGCTCTTAGAATTTTGAGATTGTAAACTCATTTGTACTCAGTTCAGACAAATACCTTTCAGTTTCAATAAAGCAATAGAGTTCTTCTTCTCATTTCTTGTCACAACCTTGTAACAACAATTTGATGTCTTTGTGTTTTCAAGTTTGAAGCCTTATATGTCTTGCTTTTATGAGTCTTTGTAGAAAATTTCATGTTTTCAGGTTGTATGATGTATTTAATGCTTTGAATCTTCATGCAAATTACTGATGAAACCATGTACCAATGAGATTGTGAGAGCTATTGTAATAGAGGAATTGTTGTGAGTGGTAAATCTGAATTTTCAGAAATAATAGTTAATCATCAGTTAGTGTTAAAATTCATTTTCAAGCTACCATTTTATCCCTTTTCTCATAAAATACTTAGAATAGGATCCATCTTTTGGAGAACCAACTCACTCTGGAGATTCATTATTGCAATGAGTTACCCACAACTCAAGAATGTTTCCATGTGTCAATAGATTGTTGAACTTTCAATTTCAGTAGGGTGCAAATCTATTTGATAACAGGACTATTAGAAATCAATAATTTGGTGTTTTTGATCCAATAGATGTTGATTCCATGAGTAAATCACATTATTAGACTACATTTGTTTAAAATGGAGGTAATTATGTAGCTTAAAACTTGTAAAACTATGAGATTGTAGATCTAATTAAGTTTTATTTGTTACAAATTCTTTGTGTATGATTATCTATTTAGATCAATTTTACTATTTGTAGAAAGAGACAGAAGATTGTAGAAGAATGAGATAAGAAGATAGAAGTGACACAACATATACGTGGAGAAACCCTTTTGGGAAAAAACTCCACCACCAAAACCAATACTGCATGTATTATTTAACCTTAGAATAAGATTACAATAACACTATATCAATCCTTTGCTTGATATGCTTTTTTTGCCTTCAACAATTCTTCTTCACAACCTACAATAAACTCTGATCAAACTCTCTTCAACTTGTTGCAATTAATAGATAATAATGAGCATTGTAAACTCCAAAGAGTTTTCAATTACAAGAGCACAAAGCTCCTCTCAAAAACCTACTTATTTTGTGCAAGTAGAGTTCCATCATAACATGAAGTCAAACCAAGGCCTCTAATTTAGGGCTCTAAACCTAACTCCTAATCATTGTTGGTCACAGGCAAAATATCTTCCAAGCTTCTCCTCAAATTTGACATGTTTCAAGAATGGACCCACATAACTCAGCCTTGTAAATATATTTTCATGCAAAAGGTGTTAACTCAAAGATGCCAACTTGGACTCCCAAGGTGGGTCCAAGTCAATCTTTGTTAATAAAAACATATCTCTTCAACAATTCATGCAAACAATATGCATGATTGATCATCCCCACTTAACTGAATGTGTCCACCTATTATCTGTCATGCAACTGAAGTCATTAGTCATGCAACTCAAGTCAACTAAAGTCAACTAGCATTCAACTAAAACTAACTACATGCAATAGAAAATAACTGAACCATAACTGAACTAAACTAAATTGAACTAAACTCCACTCATGTAAGTATCAATCCCTAACTTGTAGGATCTTTACATGCATTACTGAAGTCTTATCTATTCTCCAAACAGTTAACTTAAGCAAGCTGGGTTCCAGCTTCCATGTGGGCGCCCCATATGCTCCTATTATTTAGGAACTCTTCTTGGGAACCCTCACATGTTCCTATCATTTAGGAATAATTACAAATGTCAATTTACATGTTCATTTCATTTGAATTCAATCTCTTTGTAATCCTAGTGTTGGGGAACACTTTCCAAGGAATTAGGAGATGCATGAAATATGTTTAGGATTGCAATTAAATGGCATCCTATTCCCAACATTCTCCCACTTGACATTATACATTGCAATTATTCTAAATAAGGAATCATTATTATAAATCAAGTACAAGACTCATGCCAATGGCCTTCATGCACCAAGAGATCTTATATGTAGTGGGAATTGGTTTCATAAGATAATTCCTGTTGCATTGATTTCAAAGTGCCAACTTTCAATCAATACCTCCTACCTCTCAACCATTTCCTCGTGACAAAGTGATACCAACATCGACATGCTTAGTAAGAGATGAGGTTATAGGATTTTTGGCTAAAAAATAGCACTCTGACTATCACATTCAAGTTTAATTTGCTTTCAATTAAAACCAATACCTTTCCTAAGTCTCTATAACCAAACTGCCTCTTTAGAGGCATATGTAGCAGCCATGTACTCTGCTTCTGTGGTGGAAAAAGCAACCATGGGATGCCTCTTACTCATCCAACTAACCACAGCTCCAAACAAAGTAAACACATAGCCACTTGTTGACCTCCGACTGTCTAGGTCTCCTACCCAATCTAAATCAACAAAACCCTGTATGTCCAATGATCTCTATCTCTGTTGATCTCCATACCAAGGATATATTTTTTAGCCCCTAGATCTTTCATCTCAAATGTGCTAGAGAGTTGTGCTTTCAATTCTTTGATCATTAGCTTGTTCTTACCAATAAACATGTTATCAACATACAAGATAATAATGAAAAGTTAATCATCAATACATTTTATGTAAACACGGTGATCTTCCTTACTCGTAACATAACCAATTTTCAAAGAAAAAGCATCAAACTTCTGGTACCACATTCTTGGTGACAGCTCAACCATATAGTTATCTCTTTAACCCGCAAAACCGATTCTTCTTTTCCTTTTACAACAAAACCATTAGGGTTTACTATTCTATTAGCAACTTCCTCATCGAGATCCTCATGCAAGTTTTCACATCCATTTTCTCTATCTCAAAATCATTAGTAGCAATAGATAAAAAGAATCTAATAGAAGTTAATTTAGCAACATGAGAGAAGATTTCATTAAAGTCAACTCCCTCTCTTTGGGAGTAGCCCTTGGCTAGTAATCTAGCCTTGTACCTTTCGATATTACTATTTGCTCCAATTTTCTTTTTAAAGATCCATTTACAACCAATGGCCTTTCTTCCTTTGGGAAAACTCTCAAGATCCCATGTGTCATAAGTATCCAAGGAAACCATTTCCTCATGCATAGCTTGTGACCAAAGGTTGTTCTTATCTGAAGACAAAGCTTCCCTATAAGATCTAGGTTCATCATTAGTACTTATCAAAGCAAATATACAACAAAAATCAGGTGGGCTATACCTGTCAATGTAATTCTATTGTCTTGTGGATCTTCTCAAAGGGGGTTCTTCTTGTTCCTCAACATTCTCATCATGAGCATATATCTTAGAAGAATCCTAGAACTCTCCCCATCCAATTCATCCAATTGTTCATCAAACATGCATCTTCATGCTTCAATATTTATCTCTTTAAAATGCACCATTTGAGAAGTATCCTTCCTTTGGTTGTTCCTCTCTTGAATAAGCTCTAAAATTCTTTGAAAAATCACACTTAGATAAAAGTAATTTTTCCGTTAGAGGATCTCGGAAGCTTGTAACCTTTACATTTTCACCATAACCTACAAATATGCATTTTTGTGCTTTTGGATCCAACTTAGATTGCTTTTGTTAGACACATGAACAAAAGTTTTCTCATAGCCAAAGACATCTCTTAAATGTGCAACACTAGGCTCTACCTAACCACATTTCATATGGTTTTATCTTCAATAGATGAACTGAGAGATCTATTGGATTAAATAAAAAGTATTTACAATCTTGGCCCAAAGGCACCAATATAGCTTAGCACTACTTAACATACTCCTAGCTCTTTCCAGATTAAGCTCGTTCATCCTTTTGCTACTCCATTTTATGCTTACAATAATCATTAAATTTCTTAGAACAATATTCACCACCATTTTGATCTCAACACTTTTATCTTATGATCTGATTGTTTGTCAACTAAGTCCTTAAATTCTTTAAACTTATTAAACACATTAGATTTGTTATGCATAAAATATAAATCCAAGTGTATCTTGAGACATCGTCAATAAATGTGACATAATGTCTAGATTTTCCAATAGAGTCAATATCCACAGGGCCCATTACATCTGAATGAATAATATCTAATAATCTTTTAGCTTTATTTGTCCCATTAGGAAATGAAGATCTAGATTGTTTTACAAACACACAATGCTCACATAAATCATTTTTGCCAATATTATAATCAAGAATACCATCAACCAATTTCTTATTAAGGATGGTCCTAAGACCTTTTTCAGCAATATGGCCCAATCTATGGTGCCACAACATACATGTATTTTTAGCTTTAGTAACATTGGCTGATTTATTCAAATTGGAGGTATTAAGCTTCAACAAAGTCCCAATCTGAGATCCTTTAGCAACCACCATATTCCCTTTCACCAATCTGCAACCACCTTTTTCAAATGTCACATGCATTCCAAAACCATTGAACGTAGATACATAAAGTAGATTCCTAGCAAGTCCTAGAATATGTAAAACATCATTAAGGGTCTTAACGCTACCATCACTGAAACACAACTTTACCTCTCCTTTGCCCACAACCTTTGTTGTGCTATTATCTCCAAAGAACACATTCCCTCCATCATATGCAGTATACTTAGTGAACCACTCCTTGTTAGGAGTCATATGATAGGAGCAACCTAAATCAATAAGCCAAGAGTTATCACAAATAGTATTAGATGAAATGACCAATGCATCATTACTGTCATTTGAGGATTTCTCTGTAGAAGCATCATAACTCTTTTTCTTGTTCTTACAATCCTTCTTTACATGTCCAGGTTTCCCACAATTCCAACACTTTACCTTACTCTTACCAGGGGTTTTAGACGGTCCTTTGGACTTAACCTTTCCTTTCTTGTCTCCCTTAGGTTCTCTTTCCTTAGGCCTACCTCTTACAAACAAGGCATCCTGGGATCCTATTTTAGACTTCCTCCTCATCTCTTCTAATAGGAGAGTAGGAATTATATTGTCCATCTTAGGATCTGCACCACTACCATTGATAGCAACAATTAGATTTTCCCAAGATTCTGGTAAAGAGCAAAGTAACAAAATGCATTTATCTTCATCTTCTAGCTTTACATCTACAGATGCTAACTGACTTAGAATCAAATTAAATGCATTCAAATGATGTGTAACAGAATCATGATCTTTCATCTTTAAACAATACAACTATCTTTTTAGATACAACTTATTAGTAAGACTTTTGGTTTGATAGATATCACCTATCCTCTTCCACGTTTATATGTGGTAGTTTCATCTGAAACATTCAAGAGAACAACATTAGCAAGAGATAATCTTATGGTCCCTCTTACCTTCTTATCAAGCTTAGCCCAAATCCTCATTTGACATCGTTGTAGGTGACTTTGTCTCATTCCAAATAGCTAACCATTGATCTCTCTCTTCAAAGAGATCCTCCATTTTTAGTTTCCACATCTCATAACTAGATCCATTGAATCTTTCAATATCTAAATGAGAAGTAGAACTCATTGTACACACTTATTTTACAAATCAGCAATAACACAATAGTAAAAGTTCCCACTACAGCCAAAAAACCTTCAAACTTTAAAGAGAAAGGCATCCCAAACTCTACCCAACCATTAGCTCTGATACCAAATGTTGAAAATGGATTTAATTAAGTAGCTTAAATCTTGTAAAACTATGAGATTGTAGATCTAATTAATTTTTCTTTGTTACAAATTCTTTGTGCATGATTATCTATGTAGATCAATTTTACCAATTGTAGAAAGAGACAGAAGATTGTAGAAGAATGAGACAAGAAGATAGAAGTGATACAACATATACGTGGAGAAACTCTTTCAGGAAAAAACTCCACCACAAAAATCAATAGTGCTTGTATTATTTAACCTTAGAATAATATTACAATAACACTATATCAATCCTTTGCTTGATATGCTTATTTTGCCTTCAACAATTCTTCTTCACAACCTGCAATAAACTCTGATAAAAAACTCTTCAACTTGTTGCAATTGATAGACAATAATGAGCATTGTAAACTCCAAAGAGTTGTCAATTACAAGAGCACAAAGCTCCTCTAAAAAACCTATGCCTATTTTGTGCAAGTAGAGTTCCATCATGTAACATGAAGTCAAAACCAGAGCCTCCTCAATTTAGGTGCCCCAAACTGAACTCCTAATTGATCATTGGTCAAGAAAATATCTTCCAAGCTTCTCCTCAAAGTTGGCACCCAAGAACGGGCCCACATAACTCAGCCTTGTAAATATCCTCTCATGCAAAAGGTGTTAACTCAAAGATGCCAACTTGGGTGCCCAAGGTGGGTCCAAGTCAATCTCTGTTAAAAAAAACATATCTCTTCATCAATTCATGCAAACAATATCCATGATTGATCATCCCCACTTAAGTGAATGTTTCCACTTGTTATCTATCATGCAATTGTAGTCATTAGTCATGCAACTCAATTCAAATGAATTCAACTAGCATTCAACTGAAACTAACTACATGCAATTGGAGATAACTGAACTGGACTGAATTGAACTCCACTCATGTAAATATCAATCCCTAACTTTTAGGATCTTTACATGCATTACTGAAGTGTTATCTATTCTCCAAATAGTTAAATTAAGCAAGGTGGGTTCCATCTTCCATGTGGGTGCCCCATGTGCTCTTATTATTTAGGAACTCTTCTTGGACGCCCTCACATGTTGCTATCATTTAGGAATAATTACAAATTTCAACTTACATGTTCATTTCATTTGAATTTAATCTCTTTCTAATCCTAGTGTTGGGGAAAACTTTCCAAGGACTTAGGAGATACATGAAATATGTTGAGGATTGCAATTTAATGGCATCCTATTCCCAACAACATTAATTGATTATGTCTCTAGGTAAACCTAGATTTCTATTATATATTCAAAATGTGAAGTTTTTATCAAGTTTAAGGAAGTCAAAGCCTTAGTTGAAAAGAAAATATATTATAGGATAAGGGTGTTGAGATTTGAAAATGGTGAGAAATATCGTTCTTATAAAATTGATGAATTTTGTAAGTATGCAAGTACTATTGGACAAAAGACACACCTTATACTCCCCAAACAATGATGTAGTAGAAAGGATGAACCAAATCTTAATGGAATGAGTTAAAAGTATGCTAAGTGGTATAAAATGAGTTTGGTGCTTTTGGGTGAAGGCTTTAAGTATTGCTTGTTATTTAACTAACTATTATCCTTATTCAACTAATACTGATAAAAATCCTTATGAAATATAGATAGCTAAAAATCCTTTAGTTTCACATATAAGGAAATTTGGTTTTGAGGCTTATGTTCATGTGCCTCAAGAAAATTTATCTTAATTATATTCAAAAGCTCAAAAATACATCTACATGGCTTATGGTGAGAATGTTAAATGTTATAATATTCAAGTTAATAACAACGAAAGGAAAAGAATAAAAAAAATAGAGATTTGACTTTTATGGAGTTTAGAGAATATTCAAGTTAATAACAACCAAAGGAAACATAAAGAACAAAAATATTACACTTCTAAATAAAAATAGAAAATTAGGAAGATGCACATTTCAAAGAATAGTTATATGGGTCAAAAGATGGATAAAAAGAAGTGGGTTCAAAGACTTAAGATGATGATGTATATGATGATCACATAGAAGACTAGGTAGATATATTACTTCTACCTTGAAGAGGTCCACATGACAACAAGGCCCAATTGACACGTATAGCCGACTAGATTTTTGTTATGTATTTATTTTGTTGAATACTAATGATAAACCTAGATCTTTCAAGGAGGATCTCTTTTTAGAGGACAATGAGTCTTGGATATAGGTCATGTAGGAGGAGATGATGACCTTCAACAATTGTGATCCCTAGGATCTTGTTAGCTTTCGCTAAGAATGAAATTCCATTATTTGCAAGTGGGTGTACAAAAATAAATTTATTGTAGATGATTGGTGAGAGTGGTACAAGCCTAGATTGGTTTCTAGGATACTCCCAAAGATAGGGAGTTTATTTTGGTGAAATTTTCTCTCCTATTGCTAAGTTATCTACAGTTGGATTCCTTTTATTCATTTTTATAGCTTGTGATTTTAAGATTGAGAAAATGGATGTTAAAACTATTTTCTTGTATGGGGATCTTATGGAGGATATTTATATGCAGCATATTGATAGTTTTGTTGTAAAAGGGAACAAACAATTGGTTTATAAGTTGAAACAATTATTTTATTGTCTAAAACAATCACCCAAAATGGGGTACCATAAGTTTGATGCCTTTGAATTGAAATTGGGTTTGGTTGCATGTGGGGAATATCTTTGTGTTTATATTAAGATTATTGATTCAATTAGATAGTAGTCATTGTCTTGTACAAGGATGATATGTCAATTTATTGGTAACAATAGGCTGATGGTCAAGGAGATCAAAACTTAGCTTTCTAGCACAATCAACATGAAGGACTTAGGTGCTACAAAATATATTCTTGGGATGGAGTTGAACATGGATCACGCACATAAAAATATTTGGTTGTCAGAGTAAGTATGTGGCTGCCATTTTCTGACAGTTCAGAATGCATTATCGTAAGCTAGTGATTATTCCATTTCTAATTGGTACTAATCTTATTTTATACATGTGTACTAAATTTTATAATAATTTTTATGGAATATCTTACATGCCTTATTCTATTGTTGTTGGTAGTTTTATACATGCAATAGTTTCCATTGGACCAAATATTCTACAAGTATTGAATTTTTTTAGTAGGTTTATGTCTAACCCTAGTAGACTGCATTATAATTTCATTACTTAAGGTTATTTCAATATTTACATTGAAATTTGTATTACTATTTATGTTATCATCGTACTGATGATATGGAAATATAGGGATTTGTTGATACAAATTATGTGGGTGAATTGAATAATATAAGGTCCACTAATGGATGTGTTTTCTTTCTATTCAAAGGTTCACTAAATTAGATGAGTAAAAATCAAACCACATTTACTTTTTTCACCATAAAAGTAGAGTATATGGCTACTATAGATGCCGCTAAAAAGGTAATTTGGTTACAAAGACTCGATATTCGTGTTGATTTTAATTACAAGATTGTTAAAATCGGATGTGACAATTAAAATGTTATTTTTGGGCCAAAAATATTATGTATCATGCCTACAATAAGCATGTTGATGTATAATATCACTTTGTGGGAAAAATGGTAAAAAATGATAAGTTCTTGTTAGAAAAGTTTGTCACTCTAGATAATATTATAAATTCACTTATGAAGCCAATGACCATATATAAGTTTTCTTGGTGAAGGAAGGACATGGGCCTTGATACTTGTGCTTAGCCATATTTATTTTACCTATCAATATAGTTGCAATGTATAATTTTAAGTGAGATAATGTTAGAATTAATGTGTCATTTTACTTGCAATCTTTTGTATTATTTTTGTGTCTCCAAAATTATTGGGAAGTGTCCTTTGATACATAAGATGTAGTTATAAATTAATATATAGTTTAAATTCCTCAATAATCTTGGCATTATTTGTTATATATTTTAGTTTTAAGGGAACTCTCTAAATATTCATCATAGGACTTATAGGGGAGTTTCTAGACTTCCTCTTGTGTATCCCTACATGGGAAATGCAATATAAGATCACAAAGCTACTAATGATCATATGAGGAGTGCTAGTACAAGAGTACAAAACATGTCTCCACTAGGTCAAGAAATAAATGATTAATTCATTGTTGTCTTGTTTCAATTACCTTATTTAGTCTTGATTAGATTGTTTATATTGAACACTATTATAACCTCTCTAACAATTCATTGGAAGGAACAAATTGAAATTTTTGTCACCCAATTTGATTATTTATAATTGTGTTTGAATACTATCCCCTTTTATTCATTTTGCCCTTATTTTTTCCATTATTTCAAATATTGGAATAAAAAAAGGTGCATTGAAAATTTATTGTGACAATTAGTGTGTGAAATGTCTAGCTAAGAACTCGAAATTTCATGCCAGGACCAAGCACATTGATGTACAATATTATTTTGTTAGAGATATGGTCAAAGATGGTAGGGTGAAGCTAGTTAAGGTAGAGAATTTTATGAATGTTTTTTATTCCTTAACTAAGATTGTGAGCACAAAGAAGTTCAAATGGTGTTCAAAGTCTATGGGCCTTTCGACCCCTAGTAATTAAGAGATGATGTTTATACACCCTCTCGTTGCTCTTGCAAGGTGTTCAACAAGTGGGAGATTTGTTAGGAAAATGTGTCTCAACTTTGCAATTACATAAGGTTTACGGTTAATAGGTAAGCTCAAAGGGGTGCAATACCCCCTCGCAAGGGGTTCAAGGGTCACACGCCCTAACCCCGAAAGCCAAATTTTATGTATATTTTATTATTATAAATTTGGACCGTTCATCATTAGGTCTTAGATTTGACGATATATATTTTGTTGGCTTGACTTTCCCTAGAAATAAAACCCTATTTTATGAGGGCGTTGTATTGTGGTTGGGTAAGTGCACAAAGACGGGGGCCAAAAAAGGGTCTTAAGTGACCACTTTTTTCTAAAATTAGGAAATACTAACCTTGGATGAGAAATTGAGGATAGTTACACTCAAAATTTTAAGATGCAACAAAAACAAGGGTCATAGTGCTCTGAATCTACTTTCTAAACTACGACCTTTTTAAAAAAATGGTAGAGATTAATGGGTTCAAAAAGGGGGGCCACAAAAATTGGTCATTTTTTTTCAAAAAACCATAACATAGCATTTGTTGTGGCCCCCTAAAATGTTGACTTTTTTTAATATTTTTAAAATTGCTTTAGTGAGAAATTATCTAATAGCATGTAGTTTATTCCTGATTTTTTTGATAATTTTTTAATGAATATGAATTTTTATTAATTTTCAAAGTGGACGCATCTTGAAAAACAAAAAATTGAGCGTGCCCCCCCTAAATTTTTTGAAAAATAATAAAAATTATTAATTTTTTAAATATCTGTAGAATGGAGTCTAGTTTCTAAAAATGATTTATTTGAAATTTTAATGAATGGTTAAAAAAAAAATGTAAAAAGTACTAAACATTGGTTTTTGACAAAAAACATATACACCAACAAAAGAAATTAAAGGTGAAAGCCATAACATAGTCAAAATGTGAAAAAAATTACATCATTAGATAGCTAAAAGAGAGCTTAACATTACCTAGGTGTTTTTTTACTTGAACTTGAAACACATGCAAACCTAATGGGGAGCACAAACAAGATTGTGTGAACTTTTGTATAATATGCAAAAACACATTTTTGGGTGTTGGAAAGGTAGTCCAAGCCTTTGGGTTGGAAATCCAAAGCAAATCCAAGCCAAAGGCTTGGGAATTCCCAAAATAGACAAAAATGTGAGTGCATTATAACACACTCACATT
>VDFB02092845.1:0-29862 GCA_007258455.2 Sequoia sempervirens | reverse complement strand
TGTGCAAAACATGCACAACAAGAAACTTTGCTGATGACCGTGAATGGAATGTTGTTTGGCACAACAAATATTTGCAGCGAGTTGACTCCTTCAAAGATTTTCTTAGTTCTCAGAACCTCCCTCTTGGCTCAACCCTTTGGAATAATGTCATTAAAGCTAGGGATCTTGTTGGTAAAGGTGCGTTTTGGAAACTTGGAGATGGAAAAAAATCTTGTTTTGGGAAGACCAGTGGTTAGGGAACGAACCTCTTTGCAATATCCCTATCTTTAGGAATCATATGGAGGAATGCAATGCCAGATATGGTACCTTGGATGGGGATTATTGGAGGAATGATTAGTGGGTTGGTATCTCTTCTATTAGTCTGGATCTTCGACCCCTACAATATCTCCTTAACTCTATCGTGCTTAGGTCACAAGGCCAAGAGGATTCTTTGGTCTAGAAGTTTTCCTCCTTAGGGATCTATTTTGTTTCTTCGGCAGTGGCCTCTTGTTATCAGTCCTACCCCTCCCCTGTGTGGGCAAAGGCTTGGGTGCACAATCTTATACCTAAATTGAACATATTCACATGGATCCTTCTTCAAAATAAACTGTTGACCAATGGAAATATTTGCAAGCGTGAAGCTTCTCTTTTCCTAACAAATGTTATCTTTGTTGTGCGGAGGTTGGGACAACTTCACATCTCTTTCTCCTCTATCCTTTTGCCTATGACATCTAGTGCAGGATTTTGCAAGTGTGGGATCTCAGCTGGGTTTTTCCAGGAACTATCTTGGATTTTTATAGCCAGTGGAAGGATCCTTCAAGCAACCAAGTGTTGAATCTACTTTGGAGATACATTTTCCCCCACCTTGGTTGGGGCATTTAGAAAGAGCGTAATAATAGAATCTTTCAGGATTCAACTCTTTTAGAGGAAATTTTTTTTGGTAAAATTATCAGAGTTGTGAGAGAGACTTTTAATTTGCTCAATAGAAAATTCAAGGCTAAGGGAAAGGTCAGCTACCAAGATTATGAGCTCAGAGTTGTTGATGCTTGGAAAATTAATGTTAATATTTTTTCTTCTCTTAAGCCTACTAAGGGGCCTAGAGATGGTATCCATTGGAACCTCCCTCCTCCTGGTTGGGTTAAAATCAACTTTGATGGGGCGACCAAGGGTAATCCTGGGCCAACTAGGTGTGGGGGAGTGATAAGGGATGAGAATGGCTTTTTTATTGCAGCAATGGCTATCCCCTTGGGTACCCGGACCAACCACATTGCCGAAGCCATAGGGGTGTTTCAAATTTTGAATATTGCTTGTCAGTTGAATTTTAAAAATGTGTGGCTTGAAGGGGACTCAAATAATATCATACAATGTATAAAGGGCCTTCAAAAACCATCATGGACTATAGAGAATTGGATTAATCTTTCCAATGGGATTATTAGTAACTTTGAGAAATGCTATATTTCCCATGCTTATAGGGAAACTAACATGCTGGTAGAATTTTTTGCTGACAAAGGTGTTCAAGCGAAGGACAAGGTGATTTGGCAAAGGAGTGATGAGCTAGAGGCTAATGGCACTACCTTACTTATGTATGATTGAATTCACGGGAAGTTTCAAACTCCCCCTACCAACGAATGATTATTGAGTGTCTTGTCATGCAGTCTCGGGAATGTTCAATTATTATCCATTGTTGGTCAAAGCACAACAATATTAATTCCTATTCTGATTTTTGTGCTTCGCACGCTTTCTGGGTATTTTGATTGCCAATTTATTTGGTTTTCTAGAGTCTTTTGAATAGGCCTGCAATTCTACCAACATGGGTGGTGAGAGTCACAGGATGGAACTGATGGACTATGAGGAGCTAAGAAGTAATTCTAAGGTTTGGGAGATGTTGGAGAAGGGTGGGATAACCATTTTCATCAAAAAACTCCATGGCTAAGATCCGAACATCACTAGGTTTTTTGCTAAGGAATGGAAGGATGGCGAGATCAATTTGTTTGGGAGAAAGGTTGTTATTGATGAGGTCACGAGGCTTTCCATTGAGGGCATCAAGTTTTACAGGGACAGGAAACTCTCTGACCAAGCTGTGTAGAAATTTCTAAATACTGAGAAGGAAAAGGAGGACCTGTGAAGGACTACCAAAAGCTATTACGATTCAGTGAAGATCGTCTCACATTGGAGGAAGGTGTTGAATGTGCTTGTGGAGTACATTACCCTAGACGGTCGTTACACTAGGGTTTTTGGGTACCATTTTGTGCTCCTCAACCATTTTCGACATCAGGTTAGAATTTATTTCCCTTTCTATCTTGCTTCTTCTCTGAATGCCAGACTGCAGAACTATAGTCAGAACCCGATTAGGAATTCTATCATCCATGAGGGTCTGCTTGTTTTAATCTATGATCATTTTAAAGCTATGTTGACTCTGTCCCACCAGACCCCTTCTTACAGGGGAAGGTTTGCAATTAAGGGGAAAGGTAATTCTAATGTCTCTCCCCAGAAGAAGGGTAAACGAAAGCTCTCGGAGGATCCCTCTTATGATGCTAATGAGGAGGATTCGTAGTCGAGCCCTTCTTCAAATTATTCCAATTACCCTGCCACTGATCGAGAGGAGAGGCCTCATTATCCTAGTGATCTCAAGGCAAAGGACCATTACTTTAAATTTGAACATGAATTTCCTGATGACATTCTTTCTATTGCCCGTAATGGGTCTGTGGATTTCTTTCGGTTAATCAGATGGGTGTTTTTTGAGATTAAGGAACTTAAGCTGAATCAAAGGGCTATGAACAGTAAAATGGAAAAGACTAGTAAGAATGAAAGTAATAACAAAGAAAGAGATAAGGTCACTGATTTATGGACTGAGGAAGAAAAGAAATATATGGTGGAGTGCCTTAAGAAAATAGTTGAGGATTTGCAGCATTTTAAGAGTATCCATGATGGAAGGCTTTCTAATATGGAGGAAAAGATGAGGAATATAAAAGATTCTATCCACAAGGTGCTGAAAATGAGCCACAAAATTTCAAAATCAATGGCAAAGACCATGAATATGATGGTTGAAAATTTGGAAAATGCCTATTAGGTCAAGATGACGGTGTATGTGGATGTTGATAAAGAGGAAAGTCAGGTGGAAGGTGGGGGGCCGAGTAACAGAACCAGAGCGCACCTGAAGAGGAAGGTTGACCAGGAACTTGTGAATATTTAGGAGATTAAGAAAGATGCTTTAAATATGAATAAACTGATCAAAGGAGGCGCTAAGACTTTGAGAATCTGGGTCAGTGGCCGATTTCGGTGTTTTTGTTGGTTTTGTTAAAGCCGCCTTTGGGATGTTCCTTATTTTCTTTCAGTTGCGCTTGCTTTTGCTCCAGTTCTTTAATGTATCTTCTGTTTATTTAAAGGTTTCGTGTTCCTTCAAAACCTCGCTGTTCAAAAAAATGTCAAAATGGAAGTTGTATGAGACGCCAAATCCTTTTTGAGAAATTTTTTTCTTCAAAATTTTGTAGTGTATTTGAATATGAAACTTTCGCAGGGGAGGAGGATGCTTCCAATTTTGATATATATTTTAAATAAATACAAAATGTGCATGAATCAAAAAAAGAGTTATTTTCCATTAGACGCCAAATTTCGGTTAAATATTGATCTAAAAGTCGGAAAGTATTATACCGCCTGTTGAAGATTCTTTGGTCAGTGCATCTTATTTTGCCGAATTGTTTTATCAAGTTTTAGCATTTTTCCTTGGCATGGTAATCAACCTAATATTTGCAGGTTGGATAACCTACTTAGTGCAAAAATATAAAATATAAATAATAATCCAACCATTAAATAAACATATTTTGAAAACTACACTTATGAAAAAATGTTATTTACATTAGGAGTTATTGAAACTTCTAGTTTTTTAAATAATTTTTTTTTTTTTGGTAAATTGGACTCAAAGTGGTGCTCCATATATTTTTTAGCCAACAATTTTAGTTGAAAAAGTTGCGTAAGTATCTAACTTAGCTAGAATGAATCTTACTAGAACATGGCGGGTTTGACCAAAACAATATTTATTAGAAATACTTAAAAGCTCAATTCAGTTTATTAGATTTCATTGAAAGTGACAACTTTGTGCTTTCACCCTTTCCGCAGCGAGCAACATCTCGGTGGATGGTCACAATGAGAAGATCACCATTTCCAGATGCGATAAAGAAAAGAATGGCGAACGGCAACAACGAGGAGACTACTCAAAGCCCTATCAGCGTTAATGAAGATTCAAAGAACCAGCATGGTGGTTGGGTAGCCTGTGTTCTTTATCTTAGGATGTACGTTTCGTTAAACAGGATAAGATAAAGTGATCATCTGGCAGAACAACATAAAGTGGACAAGGAAACCTTATCAAGTCTCACATTAATAGTCAATATGAATTTGATAGGCACCAGACCCAGATATGGATGAGCCCATGGTATTCAAGGTGATAAACTATTAATTTTCGGACGCGGGAAGTCAGCTAACCAAGAGTAGTCCGCGATAAAGTTGAATGAAGTGATTATTCCAAAACACTAATTCAAGGACAATTTTCATACCTATAGTGATAGTGAGTTAATGAAGACGAGACAAGGATGTGTGATAAAAAAAGGAGACAGATTTTAAAGAAGAGGATGTGGTAGCAAGTAGGTGACATTTATGGAGAGAAAACAAGCATCGCCAAGGCATTATGACAATGAAGGAGTCAAATTCCAAGTGATGAGAGACAAAGAAAATTTGTAATAATGGACAAAGGTGAATCTAAAAGAAATTTAGAAGGCAATGATAGTCACCACTATGAAAGGATAGTCTAGGATATGATACTCCTAAGCATATAAACATAAAGACATCCATCAAGGAAGATATGTCAAGATAGAGGATAGTTAGATATCACAGGTATGGCACAATCATACATGATAGATCATAGGGAACAAAGATCAATTCTAATGAGTAGATGGTTGGGTTCAAACAAAAATCCATAAAGAAAAATCCAAACAAGGAATGATGGTAGTCTTTGATGAAAGACAATCATATTGAAGCTTCTAAAAGGGAGTCATGCATAATATGACATTGCAAGCATTAAGAGACACAATCTCAGAGTAATGTTGAAGGAGTGTGTGATGATGAAAGAAGGAAAGTATTTATGAATCTCTTTGGATCAACGTTGTATAAAGAAACTATACAGTATTAGTGTATGACCAAGTGATAACCTTAGTTTCAAGAGATCAAGGAAAATAAACTTTGAGGTACTTTAACTCATGAAGGGATAGAAAGGTCCATGCATCATGATGGTAGATAGAGTATAGTGATGACACATGATAGTGAGCAATGAATATTGAAATGCATGACAAGATGAGCTAGTCAAGGGATAATGAACTTTGAATCACAAAGGGACAATAATAAACAAGACATGGTTCACCATGAATAATGCATAGTACAATGAATGGTCATGGTGAGGAGAATAGTGTCTCAAAAAATGCCTTTGAGCATGAAGTATCTATCAAGATATGACTCCTTAAGGGGCAATCCACATGATAGTAACTATGACAACAATAAGTAGAATGTCTGGTAAAATGGATAGAAGACAAGCAAAGGAGTATGATAATCCATTCAAAAGATACTTATCTTGATTGACCAATGACAATAACAAAGCATTCAAATGGGACACATGAAAAATGTCCCTAAAAGTTCTCCTACACCTCTAAGAGATTTTTTCCTTTTACCACTAAGTTGTCACATGTCCTAAAAGGAAGCTTGATGGAGGTTGCAGTAGTTGAGAAGTTGTAATGACAAATTATGATCAGGTTGCAAAAATATAGGATAGTTTGGGTGACTTGGACAACAATTGAGAACATATAGGGGTAGTTGAGAAAGTCATAACACTTTTTGAAGCATCTAGGAGCCTTCTTAGGTGGATAAGGTCAAAGGTAATCAAGGAAGTCTTCAACAACAAAAAATCAACAATGGGAATCAAGGAGCAGCGGGTAGGCATGCAAGACAAGGATACTTTGACCCAATAATAAGAGGTCACTTATCATTTTATTATTCAAAGTATGTTCCTATCTTTTAGGATGCAATTTTGAAGGCTAAAAGGCATTCCTAGCCCTCATTATAGTCATCTCTAGGCTAGAGGATAGGCTTCTTTATGACTTAGAGAGGTATTTTCCTCCATTTATAGTAGGGTTGCAGTTGTATATGGAGTATTTTTAAGTAAGAATCAATTATCAAAGCTAGATTCAACCACTTATGTTGAAACCTCAAGCCTTGTAACATCTTCAATCAAATCAAATCATTTTTCAAACTATATATAAAACTATAAGCATTTTTATCAATGAAAAAGAAAGTTTCACCTTCATTTTATTGGTTCATGTTGTGTGTTGATTAATTCTATGCATTTTCCTATTTTTTTATACTATAACCTCTAAATCATGCATGATTAAACACTTGCAAAACTTGAAGATTTCTTCTTTATGTGTAGTTTTCTAGTTATAAAACACCTAGATTAGTTGATTCAATTGTGAAAAGAATTAATTTTCCTCCTAAAATAGTAGAGATAGGTCACATTTTATCAAAATAGCTTAGATTATAAGGTATAACAACATATTTGTGTGACAAAAAACATCTTTTTATTGAGAAATCTATGCGAAAGAGTCTAAGCATTTAGTCTTCAATCTTTCTGGTGCATTAATATCCATAGCTTTAGGTTCAATTTCAGTCCTCTATCCCTTTTCTATGACATAAGTAGTTATATTAGAGGGTGATCCCATAATACTGGTTTACAATTTTTGGCCAAACTGGACACTGAAATATTTTTTTCTAACTAAATCTTCACTTTCAGGCACCTATAGCGGCTAAACCATGAAGAATTTGAAGATGATGCAAACTAGTGATTTTTCACACTTCGTCTGTAGATTCTAAATAATTTTTTTCCAAAAATTTTGGAATCATATTGCACTTCTTTTTCCATCTCCTTCAAAAACTAGTTTTTTTCAATAAACAACATTTTAAAGGAGTGATGCTCACCGTATAATGCATAAATTTTTTTCCATGAAGGATAAAATTCTAATTCTTTTGAATTTAGATTTATAACTATGATATCTAGTGCTTCCAATTGGTTAGATAGTGTTTTATTGAATATTGTTTCCTTAATCAAGTTTCAAAGTCAAACCAATTACAATTCAGACGTAGGAAAACCGTATAATGCATAAATTTTTTTGTATGTATCGAAATTCATTTTTTTTGTTGGATCAAGGACTTCAATATCTAGTGCACTCATATTTTTTTATTTTTTTGATAACATGCTATTTTTCCATGTGTACATAACATAGAGCTTGATTTTTGGTGAAAAACCTATGTTTAGTAAAACTAAAAAAACAAATACATAATAAAACCAAAACATATTAAAATTATATTTGTTGGATAGCTCGTTTCAAGGAATACCATCATATAGTTGGGCTTGTGAAGTCTCCTCCATTTTCATCCTCAACCTGAGTTTCAAAGTGCAAAATTCTGGACCTTTTTGATGCCAAAGGGTGAGAAGGTGGGAAAAGGGGGGTTCGGGCGAACCAGGGGGGTTCGAGCAAACCCCTTTTCAAAAATTGTTTTCTTTGTATTTTTTGGTAGGAATGGTGGGACCTTGCATTTAATTGGTTCACTCAAACCAGGGTTCATTCGAACCCTTTTTTGGTTCGCACAAACCAAAGGGTTCATTCAAACCCCAAAAACCAATTTTTTTTGCATGGGGTCATTTTTTGCAACTTTTCCTTCCTCACTCGAATTGTAAACCACTTTTGTGGGTTTACCCTAGATTAGAATAAAATCAAAATTAGGTGAAGCATCAAGGGAACTAACCATCTTTAGAGGTTGATCTCCATCATTTGAGCCCACACTCAGGGAGATCATCCCATATTTCATGAGGTGGCTGAGTGATTTTATCATCTCAACAAGGGTACACACGTCCATGATAACAATAATATTTAGAACGTTGTTGCATTCACCAATTTCATGTTACAATAATACCAACATGTGTGGTAAGAGAAATCCTAGCTTAGAAGATTCCCATAAAGATGTATAGGCATTCATGGAGACATTCACATACAATGTGCCATCAAAAAAATCTATATTAGTCCTTAAAGAATAAAAAGTCTACTCAAAATGATCTAAAATGGTAAAGTTTGTGCCCTAGAATTTTTTGGCAGAAACATAGGTGTCTAAAAAATCATACAATAAACAAACTCTAGAAAAATGACACCAAATTTCCCTATAACAACAACTAGGTGTCAATCCTAATTGTTGTACATTATTCACCAATTCAAACAAATGATAAAGGTTCAATCTTTCCCAAAACTAGATTTCATAGATCAATGGAAAAGATCTAAATTTAATTTTGGTATCTACAATTGATGGCATCATAACTATGAGTACGTGGAAAATGAGTCTTGCTAATGAAAACCATGACTAACACATTACTATTCTCTTTTACCCCATGCCTCAGTACACTAGAAAGAAGCATGAAAACCTTGTTCATTTCTTTTGTCATCACCTTCTAATATAGTAGGAACAGTCAAGACTTATGACCCCAACAAGAACCTCCAAAAAACATGCAACATTTCCATGAAAGGTTTCAAGTTGATTGGGAACCAACAACACCCATGTGCAAATAATTTCTTATCTCTCTTTTCTTTTGACTTAGTGCCACCTCCATGTTCCTTTATCGGGGGTTCCTATAAAAGCTCTTACCACGTTATACTTATCCAAGTTTCTAAATTTTTGAGTTTGAGGAATTGACTAAAATACATGGGAGGGGAACACATATCCAACAAGAAACTATAAATTGATGACCCTTACATATTTCTCAGATCCTTTATTAATGAGGGATCATGCCACATAGGCACACAAATGGAAGGGAATTGAGAAAAAATGACATTAGGAAATTGAGTCCCAAAAAGTAAATTATCACTGAGCTTGTCATCTTGAAACTATTCTGGGAAAAGCTCATGATCTTTTTTATAAAAAAATCCCAATTGGGCTAACTCAGTAGAAGTTATTATCTGCATTCTATAAAAAACCAGGAGATATTCCTCCCATCCAGTAGCTCTTCATCAATGATTTTGAGATATGCGTTCAACAATTCCTTTATCATCTTGCTACCTAGGGACTTTATCCCATTCTCAAATTCCAGGTAGTAGCGAGGATCGCTTTAGTATTTTGATGATGAGAATCCTCATTTAATACAATCAAAATTGTAGGAGCGGGTGCATCTATGTCATTTAGTTCAATTAAATGATTACTATATAAGGTGAGTTGTCCCACCTGAGTCTTCAGTTCCTCCTTTTTGGTTTCATCCTTTTATATTCACTCAAGGATGGTGGAAACAACTACCTGTAGTAATTGAGTTTATTCTTTTTTTGTTTTAAATCCTAGATTGTCCTACTACAAAGTATAATCCCTAGTTATCATTTGTGTTTCTCTCTTATCTATCATAGGGGTGGCCACTTGTGCTACTCTAGCACCTTGCTCATTTAAAGTGATGGTGGAGAGTGTTGTTGCCCTTTTTTTTTAGGTTGGACCTTGAACAAATCTATCACTAATGAGAAATCCTCTTCCTCTTGAATATACACCCTTTTCATTTTTTGTACTACATGGTTGAAACAAACTAGGTGTTCTAATGTCTCTACATGTTGAGAGTGAGGAGGAGGAGGAGTCCATACCATCTTGTCCTATTAGTACTCTATGAATTTTCAGCTTATTCATCTAGTTTTGAGGCAATTCCTTGCACCAAAATATCAATATTTTAAATGTTTACCTCATGTAAGATCTCCTCCTACTACCCAAAATTACCCTCTCATTGATCTTTTGGCTCTATAGTTTGAGAGGGTGTAGGGATCTCTATGTGAGGTGGTCAAGGTGGAGGTGAAGGAATGGGTGTCTCATGAGGAATACTTGGGATATATGAGGGTGACTTATTTGGAGGATTTGGATCTTGAGGAGGTGCTTGAGGTGGTGATGGAAATAGTGAGGCATGCAAAGAGTCCAAGGAATATTCTCTCGAGTAGGTGGAGATAGTGGCCTAGCAACAAGAGAAACCCTAGGGAATTTCCTCATCTTAATGAGTGAGATGTGTTCTTCTTCACTCTCATTGGAATCAACATTAAATTTTACCTCTTTTTTCTTTATCTTTTCTTTAGTAGTAGTAGAACTAGTTTCTCTCTTTTGCTCCTACTTCACTTCTACTATTTCCCTTGGTGATTCCCCTGCATGATTTTTCTTCTTCACAGCCTTTGGGTGTGGATCCAAAATGACATAGGGTACCTCCAACCATTCTATTGATCTGTCTATAATTGCCTTAGCCCTATTCTCCATCAAGGAGTCTTCTAGTATCAAGGGATGTAATGTTTTCTATCTTCCTTCATGTTAAGTGGTTTAGTGACTCCATAGGCTCTAATAGTTTCAACAATTAGTTGTAATAATACTTTATTCTTACCTCTTTTTTATCAAGGTAGTTATCCCAATGATCCTCAAATGCATGTTTTTAGAATGACCCTTTTAGTGAGTTGATTCTCCCAATGGGATCAAACTTCACTCTAGGATCATTGTGCAGATCCTTGGACAATGGTTCCATATCAATCTTTATTGTCTTAGAAATTTGTAGATTAAAAAATGATTAGACCTCCAACTTGATGGGAAATATATAGCCAACCTTATGTTTTCTATCCAATAGCTTCTAAATTTTAGCAACTTGTATACAAAGCTCTAACAACACTATTTATAACTCATATATCTCAATAGCTTGTAGGGTGCCTTGTGAAAAACTACAACTCTAATGTAAGAAAAGGTCTTGAATTGGATATACTAGCTCCCCTACTTTTTCAATTCACTTGTTGCATCGATATATAATATCTTTACAAAATCATTCTCTAAACCCCTTTATTATTGAAAAAGTAAAAACATATTGGTAATGCAATGATGTTTATGACTTTCCTTTAAATATAGTTAGGGATAATGATCGTAAATTTTAGTATCACCTAATTGAACTAATCCACCCCTTATAAATCTTGGAAATTTGGCTTTGTAGGCCAATATATACGCAATGTATGATGTCATATGGAATATGTTAGTTTTCAACATATTAGTTAGCTAATCATGGATTATATCATTAAGGATGGTTCCCTAGTCAATCTTCTTATTCTCCATTTTCTTCAAAATTAATTAGCATATCCATGTGTGGGATTCTTTGGCATGATGATGACCATATACCCCACTTAGGAGTGTGATGGATTATTTTTCATCCTCCTTAAATTCACTTCTATGTTGCATTTTTTTCATTTTTTGTGTATAATTTCTTGGAACAAGGAGTTTATCATTAATGAATGTAATTTTTGTCTTATTATGCTTCTCATAATAATCCAAGGCCTTCCTCACATTTACATTTTCATATTGTGCATAGATAGGGAAACCAAAAAAATCTCTTAATAGTTTCTGCAGTGACATCTATACAAACTACCTAGAGAGGCCAAACACCTTTCTTTGCTTTTAGACATACTTCTAGGCGCATGCAAGTACCAACTCATGAGACTTTAACAAGACTAGGAAATCAACTTCTTCCACCAATACAATCCTATCCATGCACTTAGTGACGGTCATGTCTTATACATTTTTGACCCTTTGGATGAACTCTCTGGTGTCTACATGACCTGGATCTATATCTCTAATTTATTTGTATGGTGAGAACATATTAGGTGGGGGATGGTACGCCTTGAATTATACTTCATCTCTTTGAAATATCTCCTTGCATTACATTGTAAACTATGGACTCGGTATTAAAGAATACAAAATAAACATATGAAAGATAAGTGTAATATATAACTACTTATTGTAACCAACACTTAACCAAATCTAATATTTTCCCATTGTGTATAATAGTCCCCCTCTTGGGTCTTAGGGACTAACCATAATTCATTTTAGGAATCAAAAAGATGTTAGGTTTGATACCACAAAGAGTTTCTAAAATAGTGTTTGTTGTGCTTCAAGTATTAGGATTAATCATTAACACCTATCCAAAAGATAAATTGACCTAACATACCCCAATGCCTTGATCTCCCATTATATGTAAGGTATAATTTTTTAGATATCAGACATCAAACATAACCTATAACTCATACAAAAGATGCTTGATCCTCTAGATAAATTTTGATGATTTGATCCCAATGAATAAACATAGTTTAGTGTGTCGAGGATTAGACTTCTAGTGTATTGTGTGACACTTAATCGGAAGGGTAGAAGATCAAGAAAAACCTTGACAACCTAAAAGGGTTAAGGATGAGAGGTTGAAACTAACAAGAGTTCGGATTTAGGCCAACCACCCACCCTATGAGGACAACAACTTAAGGCAAAGGGAAAATTGGCCCGATAGGGGATCAAGTATCAAAGATATTGTTTATAAAATTATTGGTATAGATTAAATAATAGAGGTCAAAAAAGAGTTACAAGAGAAAATAGAACCTACTGCAAGTAGCTAAAAATATAAGGTGGATCGTAAGGCCAACTAGGTCTAATAGCATTAGGTGCATATTGTAAGAAACACATCTTAAGTACCATATATATGTATAAAAAAGATATATGTAAGGTGTAAGTGAGGAAGTGAGATATAAGGGAGAAATAAGAGGAGTGTAAGAATATATGTAGAAGATAGGGAAGTATATTAAGATTATATTGTGCACATATAATATATATATAGAACAATTTTGGAATGATTCAAAATTGGTAGTTAATTTAAATGTTTGTGATATTTAAGGATTCTTGTTTACTGTCACATTGTGATATTATGTAGTATATATTCATCGATCATTCTATTATTACTATCATTATGGTATAAATACAACTCCTAACAATTCATAAGGCTTAGGATTAACATGCTCTATGTTATTTCCTCACATATTCCAACAAGGTACTATTGTCGCTAATTTGAATCAAGAAACTCCTTATCTAATGTGTCTAAATCTTTGATAAATGGATACTCACATCACCAAGGTTTGTATCAACTTGGTGTACACCATCCACTTGTCCATATATCATAATCTTTTGACAAATGGAAAAAAAATCTGCCTTCACAATTCATGCTTAGGTGTGCATAAATTTTCTTGTCCCATAATAAAACACTCTATGATGATTAAAACATGCACAACTAAAATCTCAAGTACTATCAATCATCACATCAATTTGGTTTGGATGAACGGTCCATCTAACAAGTTCTTCACTCCTCACTAATTATTTCTTCACACTAACATTTCTTCTATGTCAGTCTCACAGACATCTTAGGTGGCGTGCTATGACATAAAAAACAAATATATGAGTTGCATCATCCTGCATCCATAATCATGTTAGAACATCATAATAATCATGCTCATATAGGTCATACATACAACATAATAAAAAAAAGATAGATAAAATTGCATCACATATTAGAAACATCATCCATATCACATCATATCAAATATGGCATAACATTTACTACACATATAATGTCATCAAGCATATAGATCATATAAAAATCAGATATCCATACATCATGACATACATATAAGCATAAATCATATATCATGTGCATCTATCCATACATGAGAAAATAAACATCCTATCATATGCATCAATCACATAGAAACATGCATATAGAACCATAGCACATAACACATCATATGGTCACCTCAAAAAATGATTTATCTCATATATATCCAAAAAATAATGTCATAGTGCACAATCATGGTAACTGTCAAAAAATATAGAGCTCGCAGGTTCGATAAAAAATGTACATGTCCATTTACAAAAATGGGCCTAACTTTTGCTACCCCTATCACTAGACAGTGACTCTCTAGAAGGTAGCATGTCCTCTCTATGTCTAGACCTTGATGGTCTCGACTGATCTTTGTGACCATGGTGAGGTGACTGATATGGGGATCTCCTTAGCTAAGACACCCCTCCATTGCTATGTGATCTCTTGGAGTGGGATTTTCTTTGACTCTAATTGTAACTGGATGCCCTCTATGATGGTGGCACCACATCCTCATACAAATATCTATAATAATGAGCCTCCAGATCGCTTAGTAGAAGGTCTTGGCGAAATCTACACTGCTCCCACTGGCTATAGAAATAAAATCAAGAGACTGTTGCTTGGCCCTATATGCTTGTATCATTGATATATCACACTCAACAGTCAGTTGAGTAACCTACCCCTATAGTCCTTGAACCTATGCTAAAGCATCCTGGAGTTGTGCCTACAGTGCTACCACTTGAGGGTCTTATAACCTCTCCTCTGCATCCTCCTCCATAATATCAAGGATGGCCTCCCTGATAGGCACATCCTCCAAACCCTCATCAATGGCTACATCACAGGAAACCTCCTCCACATCCACCTCCCTCCAGACCTCCTCTGCATCCACATCCATCCCGATGTCCACATCCACTCCCACTGGTTGCACCCTCTAAGGAGCAACATCCAATTGTACCTATCCTACTCTCACCTCCTACTCATCCCTAACCTCCCGCTCCCTCTCCTCTTAGATAGGGGATAATCATCTAGGAATCTAAGGTGGAATCCCACCTCTCCCCCTTTCCTCTATCTCCTCTTCCTTTGTCTCCTCTCCCACCATCCCTACCTCTGCCTCCTCCACCCCCTTCATCATCTCCATCACCCTGACCACCTCAACCTCCATCATCTCCTCTCACCCATCCTCTCTCTTCCAACCTACCTCAAGGACCTCTGTCAAGCCTCTCTACGAGAGCAGCCTATTTGGATCTATGAATGGTGTGGGCCTATGCTAGGACCACCATGCATCATACAATACTATTGTACCTACATCTGCTAACTCCACCAACGCACCCCACTATACTAGCTAGAGCTAATCAAAATCCTAGATAGCAACTTGAACACTAATCATCGGCCCCCACACAACTACCTCTCGAGTTGATCGTGCAAACTCTACAACTTTGATAGGAACACCCTATCTCTCCACAAACTATCTTAAAACTTTCTCTAATAACTAGCATTTGATAATGTGTTGAGTTTATGTAGTATTACTAATCAAATAATGAGTGTATATGCAATATGAAATATGCTTTGTGCCATCCTCACATGGTGTACAAAGCCTGTAAGGCCTTCAAATGAAAGAATCAAGAATATCAATAGAATTTCTCTAGTAACCAACATCCTTGACACGGGTCTATATGGTTGCTCCTCCATAAATATACACATATGGTAGCCATGCTAGCAAGTCTCTCTCCACCGATAGTCAAAACATAGCTATATGTTCCCATTCCCACACCATGAGCAAGGTGGTACCACATCCAATCGGCTGAGCTCCTCGATAAGAAACATCATGCAACTAAAAATATAGCATCACAAGCATGCATGGAACCCAAGCATATATTGTAGCATGCTACATCATACTTGCAAGCATCTCACTCCATCTGATAGGGAATCCATGTCCTCGATGATTAAGTAAAACAATGCCCCTAATGACAATATAGATAACAACAATAAGCCGATTGTATCTATCTGCCAGTGTGTCCCAACTGATCTCATAATCCTCCACATCTAGGAAAGATACATCATTGATATCAAAGAATTTCTAAATGGCAACAAGTCCGCGATTAGGATCATATACGATGCGCTCCCCATGAATGGGATGATGAAGAATACACCAGACATCCTCAAGATTGATAGTCGCCTCTCCAATGGGTAAGTGAAATGATCTCATCTTTGAATGCCACCTCTTAGCTAAGGTGATCAATTGTCCTCTATTAGCCCTAATCATGGGCATGAATGTGACATGGTATAATCCCAATGCATGCACAACATCCCTCTTCTCATCATTCAAATGATGTCACAATCTAAATGAAGGATGACTCTCTCATGTATAAATCGAAGGAAATTTCAACTATGCTCACAAGAAAAACATATTATGTCAGTTAAGATGCTTAAAAAATCCTATTGGACTATTTACATTAAATATTTTGGAAAAAATTGAGTAAATTCCATTCATAGTCAGATGTGTCACACTATTCAACATATGCAACTTACACATGTGACACACATCTTAAATACGTATAGGTTAAACACATGTGGCATATTGGCCTCCTCTAATGGTTTAATAACTAAGCCTTGAGAGTTGTAACTTAGAGATTAGACATCTACACTAAGTAGCTATCTTACTCATCATGAAGGTGCACTTCATTGTCAACCCAGGGACATAAAATTGAAATGGGTCAGCATTTTATGTGCACTAGGACTCCACTGCAGTCATCCTTAAACTAGAAAAAAATAGTATTGAAAATAAAATACTGGAAAGAAATTAACATAAACACTAAGCATGAATCAAAAACTACACTGAGCATCAACAATTGGACTGGAAATGGATGACAAAAATAGAAATCCCAACAAATAGACAGGAAACTACTTTGTCTGCCTTGGTTGTAGGAACAGTCACAAAACAAAGTTCTAGTGGCTGCAGGAACAAACAACTACTAAAACCAAAACTAATTACTGAACAAAAAAATAACTTTTAAACTAAATGGGTGGAATTCTCACCAAGTGGACCCCCTTGAGTGAATCTTCCTTAAGCTAACTCAAATGCAACAAATCATAATATCATTTAATTCCTTAAAAACATGATTACAACATATCAACAATATGACTGTATTACTTAAACTAGAAATGCAAGTACAATCACATGATATCCAACCTTATGAAAAGGGGGATTTGACCATTATTTATAGAGGGAAAAACTTGTAATTAACTCTAACTAACTAGGCAGTTGACTCCAACAAAATAGGAGGATACCATTTATTGAAAGCATAGAAAAGAGAGCGAGGAAGTTATGCATGCACCACATTTGGTCAAAGCAGACTTGCCCCAACGAGAATCCAGCACAACACACTCCCTAGATTTTTTCAACTAGCAAACATGATCATTTAAAAGGTAGTTACAATCTTTCATTCGAGCTAGGAATTTCCCTCCATTGGAAGTTTCCCTCCATTGAGAGTTTTCCCTCCTTTGACCTCTTAATGACCATCTTTTTTACTTCCTTAGCAACCAACCAGTTGGCAAGAGTTTCTTCCACTTTGCAAGCTTTGTTTGCATCAACATCTTAATGTGAACCTGCATAATGACATTAGCACGCACAAACAATTGCATATCCATAATTACCTTAAAGTAACATCCATTCAACCACATGTAAAATTAACATAGATAATTCGCATAGCATGTTAATGTCATCAAAAGTCACAAGGATAAGCTTATGCCCAAGGTTTATGGATTTAAGGAAATAACATGGAGAATGTCAACAACCAAGTGCCAAAGTCTATAGTAACAACAACAAATATATGATAAACCCTATCAAAATTGAGCCATTAATTGGACTCATCATGGCGCATTGCCAAACAAATGTGCCTCTATGGGCTACACATGTGGTGCAACATTATAGTTGTGGTGCACGACACAGTTGCGAGTAGCCTAACAATGGTGGCTTTGGAGAATACTTGCGGCATACCAAACACTTATGGTGCGCTCGTCGACAAATGCAATGAGCACGACTACAGTTGTGGTGCAAGAACTACACCACATTTGTTTGGTCATTTTTTACCCATAAAATCTAGAAAAAAATTTAAAAAAATCAAGGCAAGGGAGGGTTACATATCACATTTCCTAATCCCTCGGGCCACTAGAAAGTTTGAACCTGATATCCTCTATGCATAGTGTCTGGAACAGGCAACATCTCTCTAAGGCTCTGCAACAGAATCTCCACTCATAGCTCTAAAACTTCTAAAAGAAAAATGCACAAATGACTATTTTTGACCCCCCTAGGGTTTATTTATAGACCTTAGGTGGCATTTTGGAACCACCTTTATAATTGGGTGCATAAACTTTGAGATTCAAATGCAAAAACAAACACCCGGAATGTCCTAAAATCAAAATCTTTTGCTACCAGCGCGATTACCACATTAAAATTAGCTTGTTGAAATAATTTCCCAATTGTTTTGAATTTTTTGAAAATTTGCAAAAAATTTCGAGGGGGCACCATCCTATTCCACCATCACCGAGGCATACCAAGGCAACTCGTAAGCACAAATTTTTGTATTTTCTTTGACACAATGCTATAAAAGCACGTTGTATCAAAGAGGAGCAAAATGTAGATGCTTGAAATTGTCCTAGTCTGTGAGTAAAACCTTTTTACTAATATTCACTCTTTTCTCCTAATTATTAAATAATAACTTATTATTTAATTATCATCAAATTTCATATTCTACTATTTATTAAGTGACTTGACGTTATTTAATTAATTCATTATCATTCCCCTTTTCTGATTAATTAAATAAATCTTATTTATTTAATTATGTCCTAATTATCATTAATCTTCTTGATTAATTAAATAAACCTTATTTATTTAATTATGTCACTAATTACACTTATTCTTGTATTTTAATTAAATAGTTATCATTAATTGTTTAATTAACATTCATACGTGCCTTATTAAATTAAATAATTTTTATTAATTATTTAATTGACCACTTTCCCACTTCTAGATTAAATAATTAAATTATTTATTTAATTCCCCTTTTTCATCTCAACATTATCTATTAATAAATATTTATTTATTAATTAATTAATCTTCACTTGCATGTTCCTCCAATAATTAATTAATTATTTAATTAAGTATCCTCTCATGCATAATTCTCTCAAAATAAACCCGCTCTTCCAATCGACTAGATAATCGATTCTAGTTCACTAATCAATCAAATTTACTTTACTCCCACTCATTTTGAGTCTTCAAAACAATCAATTTGGTTAACTAATTGTCAATATTAGTTGACTCTTCAATCAATTATTCATTCAACTAGTTAACTGGAATCCTACAGCCAGTTGCAATTAGTTAATTGTGCAATCAATTCCTCCCAACAATCCTCAACCATTGATCTTGATCTTACACCTCTTGATCTGGATTATTCATCTGAAACAACCATTTCTATAAAAGCATCCCTCGCATGGCGTTGATGGCTAACCACGAAACTTTGGAATTTGCATCATTGTGATCATCTCATACACTTGAAGCTTAAGGCAAAAGAAGAGCATACCAATTTCTGAGAGCAAAAGAAAACAAAGGACAATAGAAGTAATCCATAGAAAATGGTGAAAATAAAAGTATTGATCGTTTAATTTTGATTTCATCCATGTTGCATGTTTTCCATTGATTAAATTGAATCATATTTGAGTATAGGATTGCATATTGTGATTGTATGCTGTAATTCCTTATCTCTCTATGACTAAATGCCAAATTTTCAATTTACAATTTCTTTCTTAGGGTTTTCAAGATGATTATGACTATGTTTAGGATGACGTTGATGATTTGGTACACATGATGGAAAGTGTGGATGACACTTATGATGATTTGGAAAAAATATAGAGGGCGTAGATGAGGATGGGGATGAAAGTGGTAGTTGTAGTGGTAGAGGTCAAGGCAGTGGCTCAGAAGAAAATAAACTCAATGCAATTCAAATATGTAAACAATTAAAGTTCATTCCTTTAAGTTCAATTCATAAATAAAAATATTACAATATCTTCATTTCTTGAGGCTCGTCTCCTTTCCATTTCTCCAATCTGCAATTACATACCTTTTCACATATTCTCTACACATTTTTCTTTTGTGCAAATATCACATCGCAATTACACTATTGGTGGCTTATTCATTACTCCCATTTGCAAATTCATATATGGCATGGATTTTATTTGGTTTATCTCCTATCTTCCTTGGCTTGACTTGTAGCTTTTTTCCCTTGCATACATTTTATTTGTTTTAAAATATTGGAAAACTCTCCTCATTCTTGACTATGCAGGCCCCCCTCATTCTCTTCTTGGCAATTGTTTTTGGCTAACCATATAATATTCAATGGTCCGAAAACTCCATATTTCATATTTTGCTCCCTTCCTAGCACTTGTTCCAAATATGCAACAATATATATGGCACGACCTTCAATAACTGGTCCTACAAACTTCAATCCTTTATCCTGATCGACTATATTATATGTCTTTATTTGGATTTCATTCTTTAAACTATCATATGAAAAAAGAAATTTGTGTGCCCTCTCATTTCTCTTATCCTGCATGGTAAATATGACTCGTTTCTTACCTTGTGTGGCCTTCTTACTCTTCAATGCCAATTATTTCTTCCATCTGCAAATTAGTGTGTTGCCTCTCCTCTGTTCTACAGAGTATTTTCTTCTCTCTAGCAACCACCTCCTCTTTAGAGTGACCCACTCTTCTACGAGGTCCTTTCTCCTATGAGTGGCCTAATCATCTCATTGCCACGACTCTCCTCTACTCTTTTTCCTATTTGCCATCAATACATGGTGCTACCTTTTGGTTTTCCTCTACAATTCATCCTTTCAATATGGCACTGTTAATTTGTGTAACTTGGACATGTGTCTCCATATCCAAGAATATTAATTAATTAATTAATTGATTTCTCTAGACTTCTAGAAAGTGGTTAGTTAGGGTTAGTTAGAGTCTAGATAATCTTAGCCATTGATTGAGATCAAACCGTGGCCATTCTTTGCTCAATGAGAAGATTATAAAAGGGGATCAGTGGGCATTTGGAGAACACACACTTGAGAAGGATTTTCAATGATAGAAAATAGATTTGCAATGATAGTAAGGGTGCAATGATAGCGTTGGATGCAGCAGTAGTGGAATTTCAAGAGGAGAAATTGAGGGAAGAATTTTTGGAGGAGAAAATTGTCAAGAGAGGCAAGCAATTTATGTATCTCTTGATTTGTTGAAGTTTAGTAAAATTCCTCATCTGTTGAACTGGCTTTCCCTTCGAGGTTTTTCCAAGGACAATTTGTCCAAAAATATTATGTTTATTGTTTTGCATATTTTCTTCTCTATTCATGTGATTTTATTTGTGAAATTGTAGTTGTGTTATTTTCAATATTTGTTGTGAATTAATTTTCAATAGTCAAATAATCTATATAGATAGGAGATTAATAATTAGTAACTGCAATAGAATTTCCACTAGCACCCCTTCAATTTCACCACACCCCTATGAGGCATTCCCTCTACATTATTTTCAATTTCATCTTTTGTGCCAGCTGCCCACCCACTTATCTTTGTGCAACTTCAAGTTATCTTCATCTTCTAAGCCACGACTTCTTTTCATCTTCCTTTGGCTACAAGATTCCATTCATTCCAATGCATTTGGCTCCTTAATTTTCCCATGCTAAATAACCTTTGGAAATCAATTGATAAAAGAAAGTAGATTATTTTTAACAATTGACAAGAACCGTATGTTGGCTTTAACCAATCTAATATTCAAACTCATGAAAAATTTGTCTAGTGAATTGAATAAATCAAATATGGCGGCAACAAAATGCCAATTGGAATTAAAAATTGAAATGTGACATTTTGTCAACTAGTGACAATAATGTCATTCAACATCCATTAAAAATCAACCACATAAATTGGATTTGAATTGAACTTTGAATACAAACCACCACCTTCAAAATGCAACATGAAACTGAAATCAAACCAAAACTGGAGAAAACCAAATTGAGTTGTTTTTGGGGGATACAGATAGCTTGTTCGCCTGGGATGCTCCTGCATCAAACATGTCAGGTAAGAAATTTGTGAGCATAGGCTCACAATGGTGGAGTTGAGTAGTCAAACTACTCTTCCAAGTTGAATGCAACCTACAACAAACTCCATCATTGAATATTGCACACTGTTAACTCTTCTTCCTCTTCTTCCAACATCTTGTCAAAACATGTGTCATCTTCCTCCAACGACGTTGCACCCTCTTCTTCCTTCCCCCAGTGGACTCAAATCCACCATGAACTGTCCTCCTCCAAAAACTTCCTCTTCTCCTCTCCTACTTCATGGGATCCAATCCACCACCAACCAACCACCTTCACCAAACATCACCTGCAACATCCTCTACAACTTCTATATGCAAATAGGTATTACCCATACACCAATCTACAACTACACAATCTCTCTTTCCATCTACTTGCAATAGCTCCTTATTCACCTCAACAATATGAAATTTCAACTTAACTTCCTCATCACTAAATTCAAGAAAAATAAAATTCACCTCTTCTTTCATTGTTGCAACTTCTACCTCATCATCTACTACAACGTCTTTTATCATTGCAATCACAACTGCATCTTCATCCTTTGCTGCTATCTTCTCTTCATTGCTCACTTCTTTATTTTCCTTCATCTTCATGTACATTTGTAGGGGTTGCTCTCACCTCTTTCTTCTTTCATCTTGGGCTGCAACACTCTTTTCCTCTTCTCTTCTTTTTACTTCTCTTTTCCTATCTTCTCTCATCATCTTCAATATTCTTCTCCAATACCTCTATCCTAGCTTGGGTTTTCCCTACTTCTTCACAAACTATCTTTCCCATCTCTTCATACTTTTCATTTTGCACTTCTTCCCAATATCGCTCCCAAAACAAAATTTTCACGGGTCTCCTTATGACCCATCCCATCTTCGTCCAATGTAATCTTCTAGAAATCACATTCTCTACAATCTGCAAAGACAAATTCCTTCGTGGCTTCCCAACTCTCGATTGTTCGGGGCTTCTCTACTTGCAACAATCCCCACGAGCTCTCCTCTACCACCTTATATCCTCTACTCCACCCACCAGTCATGGCATAGGTTGCCTCGTGTTCAACGCTCTACCAATGTGCTTGGAACCTCTAGCTCTGATACCATTTGGTGCAAAAGAAAATAAACTCCACTCAATTTGGGTTGTAATGGTAAGGACTGGAGTAATTGTAGTAGTGGTCATAGTAGTATTCAAGTTTATAAAAGCAGTGACACTAGAACAATTGAAGGAACCTCATTGTTGAAGATATGATATTTTATTGATAATGTACAAGGCATGCCCCCTAATGGATGCAAGAAACAACAATCTAAACGATCAAAACATAACAATATGTTCTATTTTAAAAACAGTTTTAAAACATCTTAATATATTTATAACAAAACATATTTTTTCAAAAACAATGTAAACATGTGATGACTCCAAATATTTGAGCTCAATCCTATTAGTTATAAGAATAAGCATTACAATATTCAAGTCTCCATCAATAACATAAGGTAATGTGGAGTACCCTACCAAAAATATGGATAACTTTGACTATAGTTTTGACACCTTGTTCCATATGGGAGACCATATGTATTCATTCAAAAAAATGAGCTCAAATGTAGCTTAATATTGTTAATGTTGATGATCTAACAACATATGTTTGCAAGAAGAATAAAACTAATCATACTAGAAGAGGTTTAAAATGTACCTTTACATGACACAATAAAGGAAGGCACAATTTATTAGAAGTGAATAGATTCTAAGTTGCAAAGCTTCCTACAAATTGTTATTTAGAGAACATCAAATTGTTTAGAAAAAGGGTTTGAGATTGAATTACATGAAGTGTGAGAGAAAGTGTAATGTAGGTTTAAATCAAGTTTTGACCAAGTTCAAAATTTAGGAATGGGAAATTTGATAGGACTTAGTTGTTATTGAAAATAATTGTATTTAATTTGTTATTAAATGCAAATAAATGTGTAAAGCATTTGGGGGAGCACAAATGATAAAACTTTGATATAAATTTAGCTTCTATTTTATTTGAAAATCAAGTTTTGGTAATTTCTATTGAATTTTAAAATGTGAAAATTTATTAAAAATAAAATTAATTAAATTACATCTCAAACTATTAATAAGCTACACACAAGATGGTCAAGCAGTTCATGCATTTCACTAAACTTATTTAAGAGACTTATATAATTAGTTATATAACATATCTTGTAATTTAACATTTATAGAATTTGGTGGATAAAAACCAATCACTAAAAATGTAAAATAAGAGGTAAGAAAAATTTCAAATAATCTTCTATTTTGACTTTGAGGGGAGAGATTTTTTTAATAAAATAAAGTGTGTTATCTATACTCTTAGATTTTGCATACAACAAAGTAGTTCTTTAAGACAAATAAATACCTCCCATATAAATGATTTGCTTGAACGTTCCTTTGTAGTTAAGAGCAAATGTCTTTTAAAGATCAATTTACACTTTTGATATCATCAATATTGATGAATATTCAAAATTGACTTATTTCTTACATGAATGAATCAAATGTGGAGACAATGATTATTCATCCTCTACACAAAATTTTTCCACTTTAATGTTTTTCTTTAAAATTAACCAAATCAATAATCATAATTAGATAATATTTTTATAATAAGCTATTTGTGGGGTGCTCTTTAAAATGAGAAATCAGCCCAAACCAATTCATCTATTTGGCACCATTTCTCATTGTATAAAACATATCCACCTTCACAAGGATAATCTCTTAGGCAATTTTGATGCACTTTTTTTAAGATTCATGTGCCCTAGAAGAATTGGGGGTAGGTGTAAAGGACAATTGAATATTCTCGAATAAAAAGGTTTAAACTATGAAAGTTATTAGTTTACATATTTTATTGAGAAATTTTTATATTTCATTAAGTTTTGGAAATAAGAATGGTAAGAAATGGGAGGGTGTGTTTTAAGATGATAAAAAGAATTACTGAAAATAACAATTAAAAAATAAAAGAAATTTTAAAATATAAAAATATTCAAATATTCATATGATAAGACATTCATCATATTGATTATATAATCATATTATGCAACATTAAAATTGAATTGAAAATATACCTAAATCAACATACAAATTAACTAAATTTCAATATCTGATTATTTCCAATCTTCACCACAATATATCACCTTTTTGATATCTCTATATATACCATCTAATAGACAAACTTTAATTTCTTTTAGAATTTGTTTCATTTTTAAACCTCCTAATATTGAGTCACTATTCTAATAAGCCAATTAAATTAAAAAAAGTAGGCCTGGCATGGCGGAATTTGATCTTAAGGTTTTAGCTCCCAGGTGTTGGGTTCAGCCTCAGGAGGCGGAACTTATAAGTGTAACGTGAAGTAGGTTACTTACGCTATCTCAGGACTAATCATGATCACTTATTGAGAGCCACAATAATGGATTGGGCTAGAAGTGGTCCTGCTGGACTACCAAAAAAAAAAACAAATTAAGATGTTTATACGTGGCAATAGTAGCTTTTCCTTTCATAAGGAAGAAATAAAGTAATTAGGCCTAAATACAAACTTGCAACATAAGAAAGTAAAGGATAAAGAATGTGGGTGAAATTAATAAATGAACAGCAAGAAAATACAGGAATAAATAAATATCGATGTAGAAGATTGTGTATGTCTTGGGTAAGTTACTTCTTATGTGTACATAGTTTAAATCTTTTATTAGAGGATAGTTTTTAAAGTTTTCTTGGCACATTGTTGTTTTCTGTCATTCTTGGTGGTGTTTCTAAAAGTTTGTTTTTTATTGGTACAGTGGGGTTTAAGAGACGGTTGGGAGCGTTCTCAGAACATCTTCGAGACAGGGACATTTGAAAAGGAACATAAGAAAAATCATATGTGATAAGATATTTACTCTAAAGTATAAAATAGATTTAATTTTCAATGTCAAATTCAAGTCTAATATGAGATTTGGTGAGAGATCAAATCTTAAAAATACAATATATATATATTTTAACTAAATAAAAAACAATTATCTTGTAGAAAAAAGGTATTGGTTTCTCTTATTAAAAATTTAAAAATTAATATAAACAATTTTTAAAATCTTTTATTCTATATTTCTTGATAAGTAACACGTGAATGATAAAAATGGAATCGTTCATATCTTGTTTTTAGCATAAAACATCTTGATATTTTTAGATCATGGATATTAGGTGTTCAAAACATCAATCAAAGAGTTAAGGATATCCATTGTGCCAAATTCACACAAGACTTGACCCTGACCTCATCCCTTATGATAACAAGCCTTTGCACACAACAAAAAATGATCCTTGATAGATTCTTTGTGCACTAAACATTCTCATAAATAGATCAATAGCCACTTGAGAGCATTAATCTCTTTCACTCTTATAATCAATTAAAAAACTATAACAATGATATTAATTTTATAAACATTTGCAGAGAAATTCTATTTCACTTGTGAGAATGTAACTAGATTAAATGCTTATGTGATATATTCATCTATCTATCCAAAATGACTCAAAGTCACTAGGAGGGCACAATTTTAATTGGGTTTTCTTAATAAAATCTTTTGTAAACTAAGGATGGTTGTTATTTTTCTTTTTGAGAAACACTATTAATGTTTCTAATTGAAGGCAGGGCGATTTCAATTGAACAAAATAGTGAATTTTCCCTTTGTTTAGTAAGAAAGTTCTTTTGAGAAACATATTGTTTCTAATTGAAGGTAAGGTGAATCCAATGGAACAAGATAGGAGTAAATATATAAACATTACAGTCAATTTGTTAATACTTTCAATATTTTTTATACAAATTAATTATAAGATTAATTAGTAACCATTCTACCAAATTCACCGATGCCTCATTCTTTAATGGTAATGTTAGGTTCTTTGTGGACCAAACAAAAGAACCTAACATTCTCACCAGTAAAGTCAATAGCCACTTTTGACCTCTCTCACTCTAGTAAATCAATTAAAACAATATAACAATGATAATAAATTTATAAACATTTGCAGGGGCATTTAGACTTGCAACTGTGAGAATGTAAATGGATCAAATGCATATGAGATATACTCGTCTACCTATGCAAGGAGACTTAAAGTCAATAGGAGGGCGCAACTTTTTATAATTCATTCTTTTATAGATTACGGATGATTCATTCTTTTATAGATTACGGATGAATCCTCTTCTTTAATAAGAAATTTCTATTGAGAAAGACTATTATTTCCAACTGAAGGCAAGGTGAAGTCAATTAAACAAGATAAGAATTAAAATACAAGCACAGCAGTCAATTTGTTTAGGAGACTTTTTCCTTTCATACATTTTTCTGATACGCTTAACATTTATGTTGGATAAGTAATATTTTAATTTTTGATGCCTATTTAGCTTTCAAATCAGCTCAACATCACAAACTTATTAAACTATTAAAGGAGAAAAAACTTATTAATAATAAAATTGACAAATCTAAAGATAAAGATTTTAAAAAACAAAGATTTAATTGGGAAAAAAATGGTGTTTAGGTTAAGAGTTCAGGAAAATTAGACAAAATTCATCACAAAAATTGAAAAAACTGAAACATTAATTTTTTTAACCAAAAAATTGTGAAAAATCATCATAAATTTTATTTCCCAATTTTATCATAATTTTTTTAGATTCAATCACCTGAAAATCAAATTTTTTGGGAATATATTTTGCAACTATTTTTTTCATGAGTGTGAATTTTAGGATGAAAAAAGTTAAAAACATTTTTTGGTCCAATTCCAATAAATTATTTTTTGGGTGATATTTGCTACTATGAGTAAAACTACAATGTTTGGAGAATTTAATTTTGAAGTTCAAGTTGTGTAACCCTCCGAGATAAAATACTAAAAAGTTATTCAAAAATAAATAAAAATTCTTGACTTCATTTAACATTTCGAATCAAGTTCAACTAATGATAGGGATTTCCATTTATGTACAAATCTAAGTTTGACATAGTTGTGTATGATAGGGATTTTAATACACATTACAGTTTATGATAAATAATTTCACAGCCAGGAAATCTTGATTCTTGATGCTACTAACTCCTCATCTAAACCATGAAGAGCATCTATCAGGTGCATCCGCAATGAGGCAGGCCCATTTGACTTTTCCATGGCAATTTCACCTGCCATCCCAAAAAGAGCAAGAGCAAAAGCAGTAGCTTCAAATGGAAGGGCTGGGTTTGCTGCAACAAAAGTTGCAATAAGTGCAGTAACTGCACATCCAGATGCTGTGATCTTCTGCATCAGAGGCACTCCATTGCTCACTCCCAGTACTCTTTTGCCATCTGTAACAAGATCTACAGCTCCTGACACTGCAACTATAGCTCCAGTTCTACATGCAAAATCTTTTGCAGCTTCCAGTGCATCTGTTGATATGTGGCTGCTGTCTGTCCCCTTCATTATTCACATTAGCACAAGAGAAGCATAAGAAAATGAATTTGACATGCATATCTATGAATGTAAAATCTACTTATATAGAGGGTTCTGCCCCAGCCCTGTCCATCTCAGAATTTTAGTCATACAACGGTATTGAATTTAAAATTAAGACTTAAAAGAGTTTTAGCAGGCAACAAATAGCACCTCGCAAAACACACAAAAGAACAATTACTCTACAGGAAAGCATTCATCCAATAAAAGAGTAGTGTAAGACTACAACTCTGCAAGTAATAAGATCAATCAGCTAAAAGAGATTAGCCATGATTGCTGAAAAACAGTATAATGTGTTCTAAAATGACCAACTAAATAATGTGGTAAAAAGCTTCACATATTTTAGCAAAAAATCGGGACTGCAGGAAAAACAAAGTGAGAGAGCAGTTACATAGATAAATTAGAGGTACTTCTTATCCTCTTTCTGAAATTAAGATATCACAAGGCTGTTAAAAAAAGGTGGAAGTACCCAGAGGATCCCATTGAGGAGGCTTCTTAGATTCTCTAAGCAATCACTACTGAAATAATTCAAGGGCATTTGAAGAGTAATATGGTCCACGAGACATTGTATCAAAGAATCTTTTGAGGATTCTGGTCCTATGGAACTGGTCTGTTAACAACTTTCTCCACATTACAACCAAATATTTTGGAGGGAAACTATGAGCTAAATTTAGTGCATGAATTGCCACCTCGTGGAAATAGAGCTCTTGAGTGATTGCTGCATATCTTAGATCCTTCTCCACAGCCCATAATAAACTGTTGCTAGCCTAAAAGCTAAGTTACCGGTCCGCTGGGTGCAGGGGGCAGGTCCGAGTCCAGTTCAGCCCCGGTTCGGGGAACGGGTCCAGTCCGGCCTGGGTCCGGACAAGGTCCGAGATTATGCCTGTGGATTCGTCCGGGATCGTGCGGGACGAATTTGTAACGAATTTCTGTGTTTTTTTTTTGCTATCTTACGAATTTCAACTCTAAGATAGATCGAATGGATTCCATTCTGCCTGCCTAAAACTCCATAAGCCTTCCGAAGCGATTCTGTGGAGGCTGTCTAGACAACAGTTTCACCCAGGCTAGGAAGGATTCAATGCTCCACGAAGGATTCAATGGCCTGGACATGCACGTTCGCCGGTTCGATAAAGGCCCTTTCATCCCGATAGTCGTGGAATCTGCCTGCAAGCTCAATAAGGCAAAGATGGCGTCGAAAACCAAGGCCAATGCGCTCTCCTCAGGCAAGCACTGCCGCAGGCTCTTGGAGCATAATGGATTCGACCGCTTACACCATGCCCAATCCTATAATATAAACTTAATTATAAAAAGAGAGAAAATTATAAATGTTTTGGGTCGGGATATAATTATAAAAGAAAGTTAATATTAATAAAATTAATACATAATATTACAATATAAATATAACAATATTTTAGCTAAGTGATTTCTGGATTTGATGTAAAAAATTGCACACAATCGAATCCAGAAATCACTTATAGGTAAAACATGATGGATTGTGAAAACTTGATATCATAATAATATTTATTATTTTACATTGAATTTTAAAAATATTAAAAATATGTACATTATATTTAATATTTTTTTATTTTAGATTATATATATATATATATATAATTTTATATGTTTTTGTATTAGCAAACCCAGAACAAACCCAACCCCCAAAAAGATTTTGCCTGAACCTGCAAACCAAACCCGAACCCGAACCCAAACCCAAACCCAAACCCAAAACCGAACCGGTAACTTAGCCTAAAAGTATGCCTATGTTTAACAAAGAAAACTGATCTTCTC